>JAEVFF010000590.1:120707-189318 GCA_018901945.1 Pugionium dolabratum
TTTGACATTATAACTATACACATAATAAAACAATATGTTAAACATCAGTTTTATAAAAATTATTTTATAACTATTTTTTTTTTTTAATAATTAATCATGATAAAATTTTGGGTATAGATTTTAAATTATTATTGTTATTATTATTATTATATATATTTAATAAATATGTATAATTAGTTTTAAGAATTTAAACATAATGATGACATAAATTAATTTATGATAAAATTGTTAAACATTAGTGAATATAATAACACATGAATTAAAATAATTTCTAAATATAAATCAGGAGGCAGCGCCTACCATATAATATTCAGAAGGCAGAGCCTACCATATAATATTCAGAAGGGAGAGCCTACCATATAATATTTAGAAGGCAGAGCCTACCATATAATATTTAGGAGGCAGCGCCTACCATATAATATTCAGAAGGCAGCGCCTACCATATAATATTCAGAAGGCAGAGCCTACCATATAATATTCAGAAGGCAGAGCCTACCATATAATATTCAGAAGGCAGAGCCTACCATATAATATTTAAAAGGCAGAGCCTACCATATAATATTTAGAAGGCATAGCCTACCATATAATATTCAGAAGGCAGAGCCTACCATATAATATTTAGAAGGCAGAGCCTACCATATAATATTTAGAAGGCAGAGCCTACCATATAATATTTAGAATGCAGAGCCTACCATATAATATACACATGTATTAATAAAACAGAATTTTACCTTATTTTAGTATCTTAGGTAGATGGTAGAAACACTCGTGCTGATAACGTGTTGAATAATAATAGAGAGATAGAGATTTTATTATTATACTGATTTTATTAATCTTATAAATTTTACAGATGAAGAAGAGAAAAAGAAGGAAGAGAGAAAAGTTACTTCATCTGAATGAAGTAACTTACGTATTTATAGAGAAAGAGTAAGTCGGCAAACGTAAATTTACATAAATAATCATACGACATTGTTGACTTTTTCAACAATTATTTGTATAAAACTACCACTACCATATTATAATATTAGTATTAAATTGGATAATCTTCTTGGGGAATGTTACTATAGGAATCTATAAAATAACATTGTTGACAAAAAAGACGAGTACAGCTAGCTGTACGGAATCATCTTGATGAAGAAATCGAGAATTGCTTTTAATAAATTGAGGCTAAGATTTTATTCAAAAGGAAAATGAAGTTTTTTTCTTGAATTTTTTATGACTTATTCTTGCTATCACATTTAAACTACAAAAAGCTGCGTTTAAATGTGTCTAAATTGTAAAAATTTGTTTCACCAAAAAACGAAGAATGATTCATAAACGAATTTAATAAAGAAATAATAAACAAAAAGGGAATAACAAAGAAAAAATACAAAGGATTCTGATATGAAAGAGGCAAGGGGAGACAGCTTCGTGAAGTAACATGTTAGGTCTCTCTCACAAAAAAAGATAAAACCTAAACCATAATTAAAAAAAGATCTAAGCATCTAAGCAAAAAAAATTGAACTAATTAAAAAGAATTATGTAGTTGTAATATAAATATAATATATAGTAAATGACATTTTAATAAATTAATAATGGAAATGGAAACGCGCAGCCAAATAGTGAAGACTGAAGTGAGTGAATCACTTCAAAACAACAGCTGTTTCCACTCTGTCTCGACGCTGCACAAAACCGCGTTTTCTCTCACTCTTCATATTTTAATTTACTTTTTGTTAGAAATAAAATATATTTGTATGTCATATCTATATATTGTCGTATTTCAAGACAAATATTTACATATATAGTATATTTATATTAGTCATATCTTCTCGACAGTTCTTATACACACATAAAAAACCAGTTAACCGCGACAATAATGAGTTTAATAATGGTCATTGAGTACTAACTTTGAAATCAACGTACCAAAACATGTAACTACAACCACTTTTTAATTCTGATTTTTTGTTAGTTCTTAAGTTATTTAATTAAAAGGGCAAAGAAAAAGTGTTAGAAACAACAATGATATTGTGCATGCATGTGAGAAAATGGAGGTGTGTAGATAGATACTAAAGCAAGATAATGATTTGAAAAGAAGCATGTGTATTTTGGCAAAAGCCAAAATAAACCTTACATGACTTTAAGACACGCAAGAGCACATGATATAAGAGTTGAGAGATGGCATGTTCTTTTTAGGACAACCTTGACTTTCTCACAAAGCCTTTAGAGGGGCTTATTAGACTTGTCTACTCTTAGACATTTCACACTTTGGTCCTAACCAAACCCTTAATTAAAGGTCAAAGAGAGACGATTTTGTTAGCTTTCCCGCCAAAAATATATATTCTTTTTTCTTTGCATGAAGGAAATAAATCACGTCCGCTTCTTCCATTTTCACTATATTGTAATTTTGGCGATGTCATTTTTAAAACAATGGATAAAAGTAACTTTTTTAAAAAAAATATATATCATCGTTAATTTAAATTTTCAAAAATAACATAAATTTATTATTAAAAGAGCCGATAACGGGAATCGAACCCGCATCGTTAGCTTAGAAACATAAGAGTTTTAATCGACGTTGATAGATCATTTTTATATTTTTGACGTTTCTAATTCAAAACCGCATATCAAAATATGGTGCAGAAAAACCCAAATCAATATGAATGGAAAATGGTTCTCGAGCTAATTTAAAACCTTTTTAATAAAAAATTTAATTTTAAATTGGAAAACAACCTAAATATAATATTTAATTATATGTTTAATTTATTTATGATAAATATGTATTTTTTAGAAAATAATTTGTATTTTTTGAAATTTTAAGTTAAAACTGCTAAATTGAGAACAAAAATTTAAAATTATACTATTTTAAGATATTACTCTAATTTTAATTATTTATCACATTATATCTTTATGGATTTTCTGTGTGTTTTGCAACTATATTTAACATTCTGAAATCATTTTTTATAGTATCTTCTATCATTGATTGAATTATTATAAGTAACTTTTATCATTGAATCATTTTTAAAATATGTGATATATTTAGAAATAAAATCAATGATGGTATAATAAAATACATTTAACAGCATGACACTTTTTGAAATTGATTTTACTTGAATTAGGTAATAAAACAATATCTTTAGTTACATATGAATATATAACATATAAAGACAGAAATCTGCATTCAGATTTCATTTATTATGTATAAGAAACCGGTACGAGTTTGTTGTAAGAAATTTCGAAGAAAGTGTAAAATAGGGTTGAATCTTAGAGATAAAATAATTCAAGTAGGGCTACATATATCCAAATAATTTAACGTGAATATCCTGTTTGTTTATCTTTTATAGCGTTGAATAAATATATTCATGAGTTTGAGGAGAAATTTCTAGGAAAGTAGAATAACTCAGGTTCATCATTATGGCATGGAGATAACCAATATTGTCTAGAATAACCAATATCGTCTAGAATAACCGATGTTGTCTAATTTATTGTCTAATTATACGAAAATTTAGACTAGAATAACCAATATTGTGTATGTTGGAATCAAAATAAAATAAAATATGAGTATTATTTTTTGGAAGAATAATATGATTTTTTAAAAAATTGGACTTCAAATTTTTATTCATTTTATTAGCTATATGTTTTGCAAGTTTTTATGCAAAATTTAAAAGTATTTAACATTTTGTGACCATTTTTAAATTGCAATATTTTTTATGATAGATTTGAATTATTTTATGTTGAAATATTAAGTATATTTATATAATTAAAAATATTATAAAACAAAACAGAAAGAAGAATTGACTCGATTTGAACTTTTGAAAATAACCGGGAATAATACTGATTCAATTCGATTAAAATCATTTATGCAAAAACCAAATACAAAATATTAACACTTTTGGAAAGAAATTTGGTATTCGCATGTGAATGATGTGCACACATTGCACAAAACACAGTAAAACTCCCTTCATTTAAACTCTTAATTTCTTTTGATGGGCTAGTTTTGAATAATATATCCAGTTAAGCATACACATGTGAATGAAATATGTATACAAGGTTTTGCTTCATCTTGATAAGATATTTTTACTTTGCAAGATAGTTAACCACATAATTTTTCAATTCCATGGATACAAAGTACATTAATCACAAGTCTTCATAAGGCCAATAATGAGATTGTGTCTTGCATCAAACTAAGAACACAAAAGAGTACGAAGCAATGGAGATCAAAAGCGTAATGAATGAGTAATAGCTCGATGGGCAAATAGCTATAGAGATACTACCGGAAGGACCATTAGCTGGATTGCCAGGGATTGAACTGGTTGAAGGAACCATAGAACCTTTAGGTGCAGCGACTATGGATCCTCCACCAACAACACCATCAAACTCTGGTGATGGTGAAGGTGAAGGTGAAGGTGAAGGTGAAGGGGCATACATCGGTTCCTTAGGAACAATATCAGGTGGGGCTAAAAGTGGCGTTAATTCTTGAGGTCCTGCAAATATTATGCCAATTGTATTTCAGTTAAAGACCCAAGATTTCATTCATTGTCTTTATTCGTATTAGCATGATGAGTCCTTTTACTTACCAGGACATCGGGGTTGGAGAGACATGGATAACCTGAAAAAAGACCAAGAGAGAGAGAGAGAGAGAGATAAGTTAAATAGCTTGTTAAACTCTTCACCAGGAGAAAGTGCGACAAGAAAGACTAATTACGTGGTCAAGATAGTGCCGTTGACAAAACCATTGTAACTACAAGTAGTAAGTTTACAACCAGCACTACTCTGCTGCGAAGTGATGTTCCCGAGCATGAACTTGCTGTTTCTACATTGCATACTAGAGCAAGATACCGCTAAAGAAGCTGGCTCGCAATACATACTGCATCGTACCAATTCAGAAGATCAGTCAATTAGCCAAATTGATTAAACAAAACTCAATAGCTAATTACCTGCGGCTTCCGAGTGAACAGCTGCATTGTACACAGTGGCCTGCGGTGAGAGCATAGCTTCCGTTTGGAATGATCAATCCGTAGTCCGTAGCATATTTGGGGAAATTAGAACCACAAGCTGTGTTATGATACAAAAACACAAAACGTTCAACATCTAAGTAGTGGTAGATCATTTAATTGCAGACTTTTGACCTCTTATGCCTCTAAGAGATGATTTCAGTTGCAGTGAAATCAAACTTTCTAATCCAACAAAGGGAGAGAGAGTGGATCTCACCTAGCAATGGGACAGCGAGGATATCGCCGGGATTTATATCAGGAGCTCCCATGGAATTCACGTTTGTTAAATCCGCAACAGTGGTCGAGAATCTCTTTGCGATTCCAGTCATTGTATCGATTTGTCTCACAACGTAAGATAGATAAATTGCCGGAAGAGACTCGTCGGTACCATTGAAGCAAGCGCAAGCAAAGGGAATCACAAGACTTGTACCTACATCGAGAGCAGAAAAGTCAATCGCCGAATTCGCCACTTGAATCTGCTCCGGCGAGACTAAACCACCGTAAACAGAGTCAGCGATCGATCCTAGAGTGTCGGAAGTGCGGGTTTTGTAATGGGTCGAGAGGGATTTCCTGATTCCGTCGACGCAGGAGCAAGTGATTGGGATTTTGAGGAAGAGATTGGCGGGAAGGACATGGTTTTCGACGTCTGGGTATGAGATATCGATGGAGTTAGAGAGGAGGACAGAGATTGGGTCCACTTGGAAGAGGGAAGCGACTTCTGTGACTTTGAGATCGGTGTAGAGCGTGTAACCGAGCAATGAGTTACAAGTGTCGCTAGTGGAGCAGGGCTCTATTGTGGATTTTGCAGTCGCCATTGATGCTAAGCTCAAAGCTAAAATTAGAAACAGAAATAAGGGTTTCTCTGGATTCTTCATTTTCGATTTGCAGGTTCTGATTTCCCTTCCCCAACAAAGAATAAACAAAGGGTACTTGCTTCAAAATCTTCTAGGGTTCTACAAAATTTGAAATTCGAAGGGTCACATACTCTCTCTCCTTTCTGAAAAAATACCGGTATCAACGGAGTAGAATCAACATCAGAAACAAGATCTATCGAAACTTTACAACAGTGAAAAGATTTGAGGGGATTTTGGAGTTGGAAGCTAGAAATCTTTCTTCTTCCTCTTCGAAGGAGAGAAAGGAAAAGTTAAAAAACTTTTTTGAAATAGTGGCGAGCTGAGTGAGTTGCAGACAAGACTACAAGAGACAACGGTAGCTTTCAGAATTTTGCAGGTAACATATTATTGACTAATGACGTATTTGACCCTCTTCGTAATGCTGTTCGGTTTGACCCAATTTTGAGTAAAACTTTAAATTAATATTTTTAAAAATAATATCTAAAATAACACTATATTAAATTTATCTTACAAATTTAACATTATAAAAATAAAATTTCAATGATAACACAAATTATTAGGTAAAAATAATTATTTATTTAAAATAAAAATATATAAAATTAAAACATAATGTTTGTATTCACTTTTTTCAATTTATGATTTAACTTTTTTTCACTAGAATTTTTTTTAAATTATTTTATTATTAAATTTATGATATTTTGGAAATTTAAATGATTAATTATATATTTGTAATTAAAATTTGAAATATTGTTATTTTAATCAATTGCCTTATTTTTAAAGTTTTTTTTCTTCATAATTTAACAGTTTAAAATTAAAATTCTGAAAATAAAATTATATAAAAATATTTATTAAATAAATTATAAATAATATTTAAAATTTTAGATCCTTTAAATAAAAATCTAAAAAATAGTATTTTGAAGAATTTGTCCATAAATTTTCTTACTTGTAAAATAATGTATTATTCCAATTGTTTGTAAACTCACCTAATCACCTTCCACGGGATCGGTTCGGTTGTACCAATGAATAAGCCGTAATACGGGATTAAGGGTAATCCGGTAAATTAAGTTTTTGGATTGAGGCCCGTTTCAGAGCCCATTTGCCTTTTTTCGAGAGCAAAAGCGAAGAATTTATCATGAGTGGAAAAGAGCTGCGCAGCTTTGAGCTACAACACGGTCTTCAAATTTAGCGGGAAAAAGGAAAACGAATTCCCTCCAGATTCTCTGTCAAATAAAACCAACTTTTACATATTGTTAATTTTTTTTTTCTAACCTTAATCGTTATAGTTTTATCGATCTACGAAGATCCCCAAATTCATACAAAACCCTAGATTCTACTGTAAACTCTGATTATCTCGAATTCAGCTTCGTAAACCCCTAATTGACGATTTTTCCCGATGGACAAATCTGGTGAGAGAGACGGGGTTTCTGCGACGGTGATCGATTTGGTTCAGACTCCAAGGAGGAATGTCCGTCGGAGGTTGGTTCAGTCCACGTTGCTCCCACATAATTTGGAGGAGGTAATTGAGTACAATGGAGATCAGACATGCGATGCTGGTAATAAAGAGGAACAAGAAGGAGAAGGAGAAGATGGTGATTTATTTAGCAGTCAAGGGAAGAGGACAAGAAAACAAAAAGAGAAGACTCCGAAGAACGGAGCTTCGAAGAAGGTCGGTTCGTTATTTTTCTTGAGTAAATTACGGGAGTTAGCTTGCTAGGCTTGTCCTGTCGAGATTGGACTCTACAATGTCGTTTACTTTTGAGAAGATTTTGTAGGCCTGATCTGTTTTTTTTTGGTGATGCAGTTGGCTAAAGGAAAGTCGCCTCGTAAATCAACGCCTAAGAAAAGTGCAACTAAAAACGGAACTGTAGATGCTACTAATCAAACGATTGCTGCCAGTGTCTCACCTCTGCTTCCTAATTTGAGACTGGAAGCAAAATTAAGAGCTGAGGTAAGTGATTCATTATCAGAATTAAGCACAGTTGTACCTGCGTTGTATCCTTATGTGAGTGTTTGAGGCGGACAAGGAATAGGTTTCATATGGGTTGGTATATTTATTATGATATCTCCATCACTTCCCCTCATACTCCTTTAAATGAATTACCCTCTAAAACTTGAATATATTTGGTGTGACCTTTGCCTGATGTAAATTGGGTCTAAGTCTAATTTGTGGATGTCTAATTGCACGTTTGGCATTTTTTGGTTTATAATTTGACCAGGAAGATTTGCGGATGTCTGCTGGCAAGCAAATACATCCGTTTTTCTCATCTTGGAAAGGAGGTAAAAAAACCCAAGAAGCACCCACATCAGAGAATGGTAGGTGTCAGGGTCAAGGAAGAGATCAAATTGTCACCATGGGCCCTATACATGTATTTGAGAGGTTTCAGGTATGCCATATACATAGAGGGTAATTTCTTTGTTGATGTTTACTAAGCAATCTGAATAGCAAAACCTTTTTCTTAGGATGGTTATCCGACCATTGATTGGAAGAACTGGACTTTCTGTGAGAAACCATCCACCACTTGGAGTCCTAAGCAACAAATAAAATTTGATCTAAATGAACTTCCAAATCTTTCACATACTGATGTGTGCCTCATCAACGATGAGGAGAGTGAACAATGTGGTAGTCAATCAAAAGGTGTCTCAGAGGCATTTCCAGTAGTCTTAATAGCATACCAGGAGGATAAACGTGGGTACCTTGGCTCCTCAAATGAAGCAGAAGTGGTGATGAGCTAAAACTTTCCCTTTTGGTCTGTTTTCCTTTTCTTCTAACCATTCATGACAAAAGGTCATTTCCTGCATCCTTTTAGGATTGTGAAGATCACGAAGCAGTTAACTTGTCTAATCATGCTGGTGGTGCGGCAGAGGTTTCTCATGAACTGGAAAGCATATTATGTCCAGAAAGGTAGTAATTTTGTGGTTTGATATCACTAGGCATAACACATGTTTGATCTTTAATTTCTAATCGTTGCAATACTGGTTTCAGTGGCCAGCCTCGTAATAGCTTATGGGTAGATAAGTACCAGCCAAGAAGTGCCTCAGAGGTCAGACAACATGCTACATTCATAGTGGAATATGCTTGTTTATATCTTCTGAGATATTAAGAAAAGCATCAATCGCAAGTTTCTCATATTTTCTTACCCAAATATCTTCCAGGTGTGTGGTAATACTGAATCTGTAAAACTAATGAATGAATGGCTGTGCCTATGGCATGAGAGAAGGTTTCAGCCAAGTAAAGACTTTTTGAGTATTGATGAAGAGAACTCACAAGATGCTGACTACAATTGTTCTGATGGTTACTATGACTCAGAAAACACTGGGGCTGAAGACTGCCTGAAAAATGTTCTCTTAATTGTCGGTCCAGTTGGGGTGTGTGATATATTCCACTACAAATCGTCAGTTTTTATGTCTACAATTGATTTCTGAATTTCATGTATCCGAATGTTTGTTAATATGATTTTCTCTGTGTTACAGAGCGGGAAATCTGCAGCTGTTCATGCATGCGCTAAGGAACAAGGATTTAAAATACTTGAGGTATGAACGTGTTTCTGCTACATGTATCTGAAGTATTTTGTCTTGCTAGTGGAGCATTTTCCCTCTTCAGGCGTTGAGATATTTACTTCTGCAAATGATAGCTATCTACGATATGTCTCTAATGATTCTTGTCTACAGTCCAATGCATCAGAATGCCGAAGTGGAACAGTTGTTAGGCAGAAATTTGGGGAGGCTCTCAAGTCTTATAGCCTGTCTAGGTACATAGAGTTGCAACAGTAATGCCTGGATCTGCTATTTCTGCATTTATTTTGATAACAGAATTTGTTTTTTCAGGTCCTTGGACCCTCTGTTCAATTCATGTACTGATAGCAATGGGGAAGATGTGATTGAAGTGGCACCTGTATTACATATCCAGAATGATAAAGCTAACCCGAAGCCTTTAATTCTGTTTGAAGATGTAGATATTTGTTTTGCTGAAGATCGTGGTCTCGTTTCTGCTATCCAGCAGATTGCTGAAAAAGCAAAAGGGCCTGTGGTATTGACTGCCAATGGTAGCATTCGACCATTTTAAAATACTATCTTTTATTCTCATTTGTAGTTTGTCTTAACTAATATGATTTTGCATCTGTATTACATGCATATTTTCAGACAAGAATCATGGTTTACCAGACAATTTGGAGAGGATAGAGATATCCTTTTCATTACCATCAACAGGAGAGCTATTAAGCCACCTTTCTATGGTACCTATTCTGATGTGTAATCTTAAATTGCTCACTGGGTTTCGCTAACATTTGATAGCTCACAGGTTTGTGCAGCAGAGAAAGTTAAAGTTAATCCTGGTTCACTAGAGCAATTGACCATGTTTAGTGGTGGTGATATACGGAAAGCGATTATGCAATTGCAATTTTGGTTTCAGAGTAAATCCAAAAGAGGTATTTTAGACGTTTAGCATGTGAAAAAATAATTCTAGTCCCAATGATCAACTAGTTAAAGGCTAGTTCTGAATATATTTGGAAGGGTTTGACATTTGGTCTCTTTTTATTTTGGTTTCCCATACCCAGCCAGAAAGACAAAGAACAATGGTGATCCAGATCTCTTTGATCATGAAGCTGGTCACATGATGCTTCCCAAGATAGTTGCACGGGATTTCCCTTCTCGATTGTCTCAGTTGGTAGAGTCTGAGACTGCTAAGGCATTATCCATGGCGGAGGAAAGTCATAACACAGTGGAAATATTTGTTGAAGAGGTTGAAAATGAAAAAATGCTTTGTAGATTATGGAGGCAGAGTGCAGAAAAGAACAGCATAGAAGCCAAGAAAGCAGCCATGTTAAAGCAGAACACTTGTTTTCAGGATTATGATGAAGTAGAAGATGACTTGAGTATTCAGTGTGAACTTAGCAACACTTCCCACCAACCACTGTCTTTCTCTCGTCCAAACAGTAGGAGGAAGCTCAACATTGTGCTGTCTTCTGATTCAGAAGATGAGCATCTGAGTGACATACGGATTTCAATATCAGGACATCATAAGGACGACGGATTAGGTGTTCAAGAAAATGGTCTGCTGTCCTCATATTGTCAGGACATGCAAAAGGAAACACTTCCACTCGCCGATCCTTCCAGAGCAGAAATATTGGAGGAAAGCTATTATCAGCATGAGACATCAAAAGTCTTTTGCATTAATGAGTCAGTTGATGTATCATGTGTACCAGAATCTTCATATGTTCCAGAAACTTTAATGGATAGCGAAGCTGAGCTGTCACCAAGAGCAGTATCTTGTGGTCATTTTGATGGAAGAGTAGAAATGTCCATGAATGAGGACGCTGTACAGAATTCCCCACCAAAAGAGATATACATAGACAGATTTCAGAATTTTGATCGCCTAAAGAATACATGCGAGATCATTGGAGAGTCTTCGGCTGGGATAATGATGGCAGATTGTTTTAAGGAATATGCAGGGAGTTCCCAGAAGATGCAACAAGTGACAGATGAATGTAGCCGTGTAGATTTTGGTATGACATTCAAGACTGCTCAGAAAACAAAGCTTGATACATTTAGAGACCCGGTGCAAGAATCTTGGAAAAAACTCTGTTCAAATCGTACTGATATTAAGCCATACTTGGATTCAGAACCTGTAGAATGTCCGCAAGTTCTTGACATCACATATCAGATAACCAACGTAATTTCAGAAGCTGACTTGACGCATTCTAGATGCCTGAACTTTGTGAGTATTACATGTACACTTGAATTTCGTCTCTTTCCAGTTATCTTTCACAGTTGTCATCTCAGACATTTTTTTTACTTATGGAATTCACTTATTTAGGAAGCTTTGGAGCCAATGCGGAAAGCTTCTGGCGATCTTGATACGTCTGATTTATCTCACATGCTTGAACAGATAACTACCACTGTGGCACAACAAGGATTTAGCTTTTTCACAAACCAAATTGCTACAACAGGATCAGCCACCATGGTACCAGGACGAGGATTGGTAGAAGATGAGAGAAGGCAGGATTATGCATCTAGCAGTGGAAACTGCTTGGATATGAAACCAGAAGCACATGGAGACGTATTAAAATGGTAACATTATCCTCCCAACATATTTGGCTATTAATGACTTCCAATGGGTTTATATGTTGCAATTATTTCCAAAAAAATTCCAATGTTCTTTCTCATTACGAGTTATTGTTTCTATTTTCCGAATGCAGTGAGCGAATGTTACGGCTTTCCTGTATATTAGAGTCAGTAGTCCCTTTGAGATCATTGAAAGGAAGAGCTTTCCATGAATATGCTTCATTCATAGGGCAGATTTCAAGAGCAGATCCCTCTAATTTATCTGGAGCCATGGATAAAAGCAGAAGGCGAAGGTAAGTACGACTTGGTTCACCACATTTTCTGAGTATGGTTGATTTTTCTCCTTATCTCCATTTCTCTCTGATTCAGGTCAAGAGAAGCTCGACATTATCTGTCAATGGATTTATCCTCAGAAGATATTGCATTTTTGGGTCAACACAGCACATACAAAAGAAATTAATTTACTAAACCAGTTTCAGTTGTATAGGAATTAGAAAAGCTCCACAATTCAGTAGTTGTAAACATGTTTTCTCAGAAATAAACTTAGCAGAGATTAGAAATCGATCTCTCTAGCCTTGCTTTAGCATATGACATTTGTCCTTCAGGTTTCTGAAAATTTATGCGATAAGTTCATTAAAAGATTCTAACATATAACAGAGAGAAATAGTAGGAATCATTGTATCTTCTATAAAGCCCGAAAACAAAACGACAAAACGACAAAACAAAATGTAATTTTTCTCTATTTAAAGTTTCTGAGTTAAAATGCATATGTTGTAAAAGCTTCACAACCCTGGCCTTGTCTGTGAATGCTTCCCCTCAGCAGCAGCCTGCACCAGTGAATACTGAATTGAGATCAGACCTTGCCTTCGAGTTTATCATTATTAACAAGAGGAAGTAATTCCATCTTGTTTCTTGGGGTACGAGGAGTCCTAGGAGTCCCTGGCGGTTGCTGCGAAAGCATATGTCTCACATATCCATAAAATGTGCAACCCACAAGAGTAACTCCGCATCCAACAGCATTCATATACGAGATTGGGTTACGGAATATCAACCACGACACCAATACAGCCACCGCAACCTGCAAATAGAATATGAAGCATGCTCAAGACATAGAGGACACAAACTTTACCTCACCCGATTACATGATTTGCAAACAATGAATAAGTTAGTTATCATTTTCTTGGATCATTCCAAGCAATTTGAAAGAAAACATTGGCAATGGAGTTTAGGATTGTCTTTGCTACCTTAAGGTTTCCAGCTACGTTGAATGTGACTGCAGTTGTGGAGTGAATGACATAGAAGATGGAGAAATTGAGACAGAAGGCTAACACACCAGAACTGAATATAATGATGAGGGCTGACCAGGGAGACGGGTGTGCTTCAAACCAACTCAGAATTCCATTGCCTTCCAGTAACAATGCCGGTATCCCGAGAATCATGGTGGCGAAAGGTGCCATGTAGTATACTGTGTTTATGCTAAACAAAGAAAAACAGAAAATCAACTTCTCAAAAGTGATGATATTGCCTCTTAAATTAGAAACAGCGATACATCAATCACGTTTGTGGCTAAACCCAATCAAAGCAACTAAATTTTCAATTTTGGACTAAGATTGCATCACATGATTATCTAGCGCAACACAAGCAAAATGAAAACAAGAAAAACAGAAAGTCAACTTCTCAAAAGTGATGATATTGCCTCTTAAATTAGAAACAGCGATACATCAATCACCTTTGTGGGTAAACCCAATCAAAGCAACTAAATTTTCAATTTTGGACTAAGATTGCATCACATGATTATCTAGCGCAACGCAAGCAAAATGATTGCATATCAAATATAAAAGACATAACAAGAAATTATCAGTGATATTCGAAACTAAATGCAGTTTTCATGAATCACCACCTGAAAAGAACAGTATCATAGCAATAACTGACCTGTCAAATTTGTAACCATGAAGGAGAGATTCGGCTAGAATGGTCTTTGTGGAAGTAGCTAAACATCCAAACAGGGCGGCACAGAATCCAAACATGTTAAAACTAAGTTCTGTAACAGAGGTCAGAAGAATTCCTCCAACAATGGGCACGAGAGACGCCCAAATACGCCAATCAAAGTATTTCCTCCATACCAGCCACTGTAACACAACTGCTCAAACATGTATCGGAAACATCAGATTCTCTTGAGATCCAAAAACAGACATGAGCAAGATTATTAATTGCAAATTCTATCTCAAACCCTAACCTGTAGTTGCTGGAGTGAAGGATTTAATCGTCTGCATAAAAGAAACTGGGATATATCGAAGGCTGACATTTCCCAACACTATGTTGATACAGAACACGAAAGACATTGGGAAAATCCTCCTCCATCGATCTTCTGGATCAACCACGATCAACGGCTTAAGCTTTAGAATTTTTATCACTATGTATGCTCCAATCGATGAGCATATGAAGTGAACACATGAAACCGATAGTGGGAACTTGAAATCCAGTTTCTGCAAAAGTTTTCAAAACATTATCATCAGTGTATGTAGCTGAAACCACAATAGTCATCTGAAATCAAACTCCACGAAACGCCAAACGTTACAAATTCCACATCACGAGATTAGATTACGAAGAGAGATCAGATCGATAGTCAATAGATTAAACGACAAAAAGAGGATAATATAAATTACATAACCTAATCAACGGAATCGTAAGGAAAGTGACGGTAAAAGATACCTGGAAGATCCATTTGTTCATGATGATGACGGTAACGTTGAAACCCCACCACTGAAGAATCGCTAGTAGAGATCTGAACATACTTCCCTCCTCCATCTCTCTCAATCTTATCTCTCCCCCCAAAAATTCGACGAATTTCGGAGTCAGATCGCAAAATGACAAAAACCCACAGAAATCAAAGAGTTTTGGGAAGTGAAACCGTGAGAAAGAGAGAGATTGAGAAAGCAAAAACTGGGCAGCTAAATAGAGAAAAATAGGAAAGAAGAAGAAGAAGAGAAAACCCTAATGAAAGTGAAAAGTGGAGAAGGCAATGGTAGCAGTGAGCTCTGGAGGCATGTGATTTGTTTAGAATTCTCTTCTGTTGATTAATCTCTCTATCTCTCTTTGTCTCTGTTATGCCATGAGAATAATGTTTTGCTCTTCCCTTTGGATTCCATTTATTATAAGCTTTCGTCAACAAAAACTCATTTGGCAATTAATTCTTCTTTTGTTTTTATTATTCAATTCTTCCGAAAATAAAAGTAAAATCTATCGGCGACAAAGATAAAAAAATAGAGATTTAAAATTCACGAAATAGTATTTCCATCTTAAAGGATGGTCAAGTCAATTTTCAATTTCCAAATCTCAATGAATTTTATTTATTTGGTAAATTAAACTAAAATTTAGTTTTAGAATAATTTTTAAAAATACTATTTTATGATGCCAACTGTGTGATCAGTATTACATATATACAACTATTTTATTTTTATTTTGTTTAAATGTTTTTTTAATTCGAAATTATTTGTTTATTTACTCGTTATAACAAAAAATATATTGTTATTACTGAAATTTTTTAAAAAAATAATATTTTCAAATAGCATATTTTAAATTTTTATAACATCATATTATTATTATTCTAAAATAATATTATTGTTATTATATCGTTATTATTGTAAATTTTTTACAAAATTTACCTTTTATTAAAATAATTTTTTAATATTTTTTGAATTTAAATTTATGATATTATTAAACATTTAAATTAATAATACTATTTTAAAAAATTATCTTCTTCAAAACATTATAATAACAATATACTATATATTATTTATGGTATTTTTTGTTCACATGCTTCCGAAGATACGGGGAGATCACTGCCGTCCGATGAACATATTTTTCCCATGACGTTGACATCCCACTTCTACTATCTATTTTTATTGGTTATGGAATATGAATATATTTAATTTAATTTGGTTATATCTTAATAATTCTATATTTTCTATAATAAAGTTGAAAACGTTACATAGTCCACATTTATTAATTTACTGTTTAAAGTTTATAATTAGTTAATTTATAAAGAATATGTTGGTTTTTGAAATTAAATGCAAAACTATACCAACGATATCCTTATAGCATTTGTACGTTGAAGTCTTAAAAGCTATCAAAATTATGGAACAAACTCTTTTCTATTTGTTCTTGTAACCAAACACACCATATATATATATGTATATACGTAAACAGTCAATAGCTCATAAACTATATATATTCAAACAGATTTCATATTACAGTACCACAAGCAAAAATCATAATATATGGTTTAAACTATAGTAATCATTACATAAAACTACATTCACGTATATTTGAATCTGCATACGACCATTCAAATTCAGTACATCGAGTCTTTTGACTGAATTGGTTAAATTACGAGAAAGTCAACACATATGATGGTCTCACTTTATGTGAACAACAAGATAGGAAAATGTAAAATTCAACATCTTCATTGAAGTAGGCAGCAAGTTTTGGTTCCCTTTTTCTTAGTGTAAGCAATGAGCACAAATTTCACCTATACATATGATAGTAATTAATTATGTATAGATGAAGAAATGTTGAGCAAGAGAAACTGATGGTATTATGTCTTGATTGTTCTTAAAATCATACACAAAAGAAACATTACTTTGGACATGTTTCATTTACTCTCTATGTAGAATGGACAAGTCATTTTCTTACCGTACTCATTGATTCGAGACATAACATGTTGATAATAACGTTGATATTTATCTCAGTGTGGTTAAAATCTCTAATATATTATCTCTAATATATTATTTGAGAATTATTTTAAGAAAATAATCTCACCATAACGTGTTATTAACAGAAATACCATGCTGACGTGTCATCACCACAATGAGTTTCAAATAAATATATAAATAGGCTTTACTTACTAGAATAATTACAATATATGCCATTGTTATTAATATGGTTAGAGAATCAATATATTTTATTAAACTAACCAAAAATATTATTAAATACGTTAAAAACAATAATTTTTTCCTTAAATTGACATATACAAAAATTAATATTAAAAATAATTTTAAATAAAAATTAAAATTATATAAATATTTAATTTATATTTACTAATAAAATATAATTTATGAATATTTATTCCTACGCATGGCGTGGATATAAATCTAGTAATTAAATTAAAGCGTTTCAGATGAGTTCTCACTGTTTAATTAGTCAACATTAAGACTAATTAACAAAACATATCGTTTTATGCCGTTTCTGATTTTGGGCCCGGAACATATTTAGGCGTTTGGGTAATTTATAATTGGGCCTGTAGGCCCATGTAGATAAGAAAGCATATATTAAAAATAATAATTAAAAAATAAAAAGGGGAAAAAGGTCCCTCCCGCCCAAACCGCCTCCTCCTTCCTCCGTTTTCCTCTCAGACACACCGTTGAATTCAGAATCGCTCTCTTTCTCTTCAGTCCACTGTGGAGCAGCTAGGGTTATTTTTTTCTTTTTTCGCGTCACTGTTTTTTTGAGGTTTCTTCTTCATTTTTGATTTCGATTTCAACTAGCGGTGTACGGAATGGATAAAACTCCGACGAAGATTATTTCCGAAATTGGGTCTCGTTTGCTTCAGTTATCTCGTCCGAACAAGGGTTCCCTGGTGAAGTTATTACGGGTAATTTTTTTTGAAGCTTATTCTGATGAAATGACTACGTCACACTTGAAAATAATTACTGGATTTGTCTCGATTCACTTTCACAACTCGTTTCATAATCCCAAAAAGCTTTGATTCCTTAGAAATTTATCTTAATTTTATTGGGTTGGTGAATGGGTTTGCTGGGAGAAATTTGGTTTTGCATTGTCTCTCAAGACTTTTGCGGTAACCGCATCTCTCGCTTTGCGCATATGAAATCGGTTTTGGGGTTTTTCTCTTTCGGTAACTTACGCGTATCTGAGTTAATCGCTGATTTGAGGATGGCTTCAGCGTATTTTCTGGCGATATGATAAGTAATCAGCTCCGAAACAGTCTCTACCCTAATGTGCAAGAGTTTGCTAAAAACTGCATCTGTAACATTGCAGGAAGCTGCTACTACCCTGTCACAAATCGAGCAGCCTTTAGTCATCGAAACTGTGAACAAGAAAAAAGCACTGAATCTGCTAGAAGCTGAGTTAATACCTCTGAAGAGATCCATTCTAAAGCATGACCTTCTTCAAAATCGTGATAATGACGTGAGTCTCTTGGTCACTGTTTGTGTCTCTGAAATTTTTCGGATTTTGGCACCTGAGCCGCCTTTTGAAGACAAGCATCTCAGGGTAAAAAGATTCGTTAACCCATTCTCAATATACTTCTGTTATCTGTGATTCTTGGTTGAGTAACTTAACACTTGCACTTGTGTGGAGGTCAAACTTAGTGGGCTATTTTAAAATTTCATATTCCAATTTCAGGATATCTTCAGTCTCTTTCTTGCTGAGTTTTCAGAGTTATCTGATACTGTGAGCCCTTATTTCTCGAAGAGGGCAAAAATATTGGAGACAGTTTCCCGATGTAAATGTTGTCTGGTAATGCTGGACGTTGATTGCCAAGATTTAATTCGTGAGATGTTTAACATATTTTTCTCTGTTGTAAGGTAAGTGATGAAAGAATTTCTTTCAGTGATTTCACTGGCTCACTGCTACTCTGATCTTTGCTGCTAATATTGAACTGTGTTAGCGAGGTCATTTTTCCATTGTCTTTACAGAGAGCATCATCAAGAAAGTTTAATTCAACAGAAAAATGCTAAAATGCAGCAGCGAAAGGCTAACACGCAGCAAACACAACAAAGTTTATTTAATGACATATTAACTATAATGATCGATATTCTGAAGGAAGAGGCAAGTTCGTCCCTCGTGGATGTTATTCTGGAAAATCTTGTGAAGGAGGGAAATGTATGGATGTACAGAGATTAATTTTCTATTGACTGTGAATTGCAAAATTATCAGATGATTTTCTTATTCTCGTGTACTTACAGGATGCAACTTCTGCTGCTAATAGCCTTGCAAGCTCTCTCATTGAAAGCTGTACCGACACGCTTGAGCCGTTAATTTGCAGCTTTTTAACATCCTGTTTTATGGAGAAAGATTCCGTCCAGTCCAATCTCAAAGATTCTTATCACGAAATCATATTCATGATCTCCTTAAATGCTCCCCAGATACTGCTAGCAGTTATCCCTAACCTGACCCAAGAACTACTGGTACTTATTATTGTAAAATAAAAGCGGGATCTAACTTTTCTATGAAATTCGTTAAATTGTATTATTTAGGAAGGTATAGACTGCTTCGTTTTAAAATAATGTTTATATTCCTGTTTGTTTTTTGGCTATTCATGAGGGTTGATATTTCTGTCTGCAGACTGATCAGGTCGATGTGCGAATAAAAGCCCTTAACTTAGCTGGAAGGATTTTTGCACAGCCTAAGCATTGTTTTGGAGAGATGTATCAAGATCTTTTTGGAGAGTTCTTGAGAAGATTCTCAGATAAATATGCAGAAGTTAGAATGGCTGCATTGAAATGTGGCAGACAGTGTTACTTGGCGAATCCTTCTGGAAATAAAGCATCTGGAGTTCTCAGTAATATTCATGAAGTGCTTTCTCTTTTTGCCTTGGTTCTTCATTTATGCTTATCTTCTTATAATCCTGGTGTCCTTTATTGGCTTTTTATGTGTCAGCTGCTATACAAGAACGCCTATTAGATTTTGATGATAGGGTTAGAACACAAGCTTTGGTTGTTGCTTGTGATATCATGAAGTTTAATATGAAGTATGTTCCTTTGAATCTGATTTCTGAAGCCAGTGAGAGACTTCGGGATAAGAAGGTACTGTATGTATGAGGATATGAATGGTTACTTAGTTACTATCTTTGTTTTCCAGATTACTCATCACTTTATTTCATATGGTGCTTTTGTTTGAAAAAGATATCTGTTAGGAAGAAGGCTCTGCAGAAGCTGACAGAAGTATATCAAGATTATTGTGACAAGTGTTCAGAAGGATACATGACAATAAGTGACCATTTTGAGCAAATCCTTTGCAAAATCTTACTGCTTTGCTGCGATAAAGATTGTAAAGAATTATGGTAGCATGATTTACCAACTATCCTTGATTTTTTTGTTAATAATATTCCTGACAAACTAATATAGCTCTATGAATTACTTAGGTCCCAAAATATGGAACTTGTGCTCTCCGATGATCTTTTTCCTCGCCTTCTTCCAGTTGAGGAGAGGATGCGGCACTGGGTCCAATGTTTTGCCGGCATGAACCATATTCACTTGAAGTCACTCAATTCAATTTTATCTCAGAAAAGAAGGTAGACATAAAAATCCACCATGAAATTAGGTTAAAGGCTTTTGTTGTTATTCACTCAGCATGTTTTCAGGTTGCAAAATGAATTGCGGCATTGCCTGGCCCTCTGGGGGGAAGCTAAGGTCTGATTCACTTCTTTTTCTTTCTCTCTTAAGTTTTGGTGCTCATAGATCGTGAGGGCTTCGAAAACGGTACATTTCTTATTTTAATATTTTAATATTTTAATCTGAATATATAAAATATTTAAATCCTTCAGGATCACAATATAGAAGAAGTGCAAAAAAAACTCAGGAGCTATTTCATAAAGCTTTCAGCTTGCTTTCCAGATGCCTCCAAGGCAGTAGATTTCTTTCACAAATTAGACCAAATGAGAGACACGTCAATTTTTGATGCCTTAACTCTACTGCTGGATGAATTGACATTCACTCATGCCCAGATTATTAGAGTAAGACCAATCTTTTCTGAGCATCAGAAAGATTATTTACTGATGTCTAATTTATGTTCAGTTTCTTCACAATTAATAAGGTTTTCTCTTCTTTTTTTTCCTGAAAATCTACCATATCATAAAATATTCTATTCTTTTCCATTCTTGACGAAATATATGATGCATTGTTTCAGTGGTATCAGGAAGAGTATTTACAGGAAATGCATTGTTGTTCAGAACGAGGAAAATAAATAGACCCTTTAATAGTGGATATATTATTCAACTTCACTACATATCAGAGAGGTGATCTTTTTCTCATTTTTGCTTTTTTTTTCAGGAGAGCTTTCTCAAGAGGGTTGGTGCTAAACATCATCTTTTCGACTTCCTTCGCATACTTTCTACAAAATGCTCACCTACTATATTTAGCTCAGAGCATGTCCAGTATCTTCTGAATCAGCTCTGTAGCAGCACCTCTGTTAACACACGGTTGAAGGCTCCTTCCATTAAACTTCTTCTGGTAAGAACAAATGTTGGAATACTGGCATCCTCTAATTATTATCCTTACATTTGAGTTATTTTTGTTCTTATTGATATCCGTCCTATGTTCATTTTAGGTGTTCTGTTGTTAACTTTTAGTGTCTCATAAAAATTTAAACTTATTCTTAGGTATATCACGTTCTTAAGTATACACTAGTATTATGCTTACATCAACTTCAAGTATGCAAATATGATGGTCAGTGAATTTCTCAATTAGGTTATCCTCAACATGTTCCCTTCTTACCTGAGAGGTTCAGAAAAGCCGTTTCTGAAGCTGCTAAAGGAGAATGATTCAGATGTTGACGAGCTAACTGAAGCTTTATCAAAAGCAGCTCCTTATATTTCTATCAACTTCGGGTAATTTCTCCAGCCCATTTGATTTACAATGGGTGTAGGTTAATTTATCATTATAATGTAGCATTTCTGTATATTTCTGTTGCCTGGTAGCCAGAGTACAATCTTGACTGCTAGAGCTACTTTCTTGCTGTGCGTGCTGCTTTGTGCTATATTATGGAAGTATTCATTCAGTTGGAGGACATACATAGAATGTTAGCCTCGCTAGAGAAAAGTCATGGTAGATAAATCTGTTAACATGGCATTTTCGTACTGACTTTGTTTTCGTACCCACACAAAGTAAATAAAATACTTACTAAAGGTAATTGATGTAATCAATTGTTTGATCAAATTAAAGAATTTACTGTTGGTCATGTAGTGCAAGTTTACAGAGTCTGCTCTCTGAGATCCGATCCTGGAGTGCCAAGTTTACAGACATTAACATTCCATTTACGCCAGCATTGCAAATATGTAGTGCTGATATAAACTATAAAGTTACAAACTTAGGTACTTGTTGGGCATAACTGTTCTGCTTGTTACTAACACTGTACTCTGATAGTGTACTCCCATAACTAATAGAAGTTTATTGATGCAATCATGCAAAAAAGTTAAAGAAGTTTATTTTTCGACAAGGTACTCTACACATTCTTAATACAATTTTTTTAGGTATAGGCACGTTGTGTAGTCTAATATTTTAAACTGTAATTACATCTTATTACATGCTTTAAGTTTGTCTAATATTTTTCCTTCTTAAATATGGTTTATGTAATAGCATACCTAGAAAACTTATATCCTTTATGGTTTGCCTTTGCAGTGATTATTACCCTGTTCTGGTGAAGATGTGCCTGGAGGGTACTCGTTCTCAGGCAAAATATGCTGTTTCTTCCATTGCTTCATTGGCTGCATCATCTGGAAAATCTGTCATTTCCGAGTTATGCGAGGTTAATTTTCTCCACAACCTGAATTTGTGTTAATTATTTTTACTCATTTTCTTATTCACATATGAATTTCCTAGATCGAAGGCATTTATCTGAAAATTATGTAGATTCTTAGTGTATAAGTTTATTGTGCTTTATGTTCTTTGGAACCTAACTCGTGGCAGAAGTGGAATTTTTGAGTGATGATGTGACACGATAGGAGCATCGCGTTGATATCTTAGACAATCTTTTCTATGCACATATCTTTAACACTACCCCCTTTAGTAGTGATAATCTTCTTTTTTAGAGAGAAGTTGAGTGTTGCTATTGATTGTTTTGCTTTCCTTTTACTCAGATGCTCCTAGATTCGTTGCTGGGTGGACGAAACATTCCAACAATTTTGCAATCTTTGGCGTGTGTTGGTCAATATTCTGTCTTGGCATTTGACAACATATATGAAGATATCAGCAGCTACATATACCAGGTTTTTCAAGTAAGTGGTCGGAGGTGCTATTCTTCAAAAGTGCTATAGAGATTTTCAGTTCGTTTTCTCTTTTATCTTTCTAATTGTTGATGTTAATATTCATAGGCGGAGCCATCTGACAATCAGCCTCCTTGTGAGCAGTCTTCTGGTTGTTGTAATTCTTGCAAACTAAAGGCAAGTTTAGGTTGAACGAAACACTTTTGCTTTCCATTAATTGGTTTCTGAGAAAATTTAGGTAAATGCAATTTAAATACAAAGCGAAACAAGTGGGCCGTTGGTAAATGCTTCTGGTCAGCATGTTGCAGTTATATGAGTACTTTGGAAGAGGTTCAGCATTTCATGCTTTGTTGCAGAATTTTTAAGAATAATACTGACATATAAAGAAATAAGTGTGAATCACGTTATCATTAAAAATGATTTCTTTATTAGCTAGGCAAGGATTAGAGTGTCAGCCTTGAGATAAGATTTTAACCTCGGTTAAGTGTACAAGTTCTCTAAATTCGCTGACGAGGATGATGTATGTTCAGTTTTGACATGTTGTCTTTGGCAGATATATGGGCTCAAAACACTTGTGAAAAGTTTCTTGCCTCGTTATGGTCAAGTCGTAAGGAAAATCGATGAGTTGTTAAACATTTTGAAGAAAACACTAACATCACAAGGATTTGATGGCATCAAATCATGGTAGGTTCTTTTGTATAGTTATGTAAGTCAAATGTCATAACTGGCTCTTGTCACGAAGCAGCATGTTTTATGAACTTGCACAATTTCATTACCAGTTTTCTCTTGCATTCCTAATCTTCTTGACTTTTAAATTTCTCATATGATGGAAGGTACTGATTTGCTCCTGAAATTTGTAGCGATGACACAGGGGGTAATGTTAGACTGGCTGCTGCCAAAGCTGTTCTATTACTTTCAAGGAAATGGGACCTTCATATTTCTCCTGAAATTTTCCGTCTTACCGTCTTGATGGGAAAGGTAAAGTGACTTCTATCTTGAACAACAACCAAACCATTTTTTTAAAGATTCTTGAATATTATTCTAACAGGATAGTTTCAACTGCTTGTTTTCAAGATTTTTTTTGTTAAGTGATGGTAAGCCATGAGTTGACTGTTGGCCATGTGCTGAATCCTGCATTTTGTGACTTATGAGAGTATCTATCCTTGCACATAGGACATATCCAAAAGTAGCTGTAATAGAATTGACTTGGATGTATGGTAATCTACTCCTGAAGTTAAGGGTGGGTTTAGGTTAACCATGTAGTGGCAGTGAGGGCACTCTGGCTTATAATTGCTTCTTTTGGGCTCTTGTACTGGATATCTGTGCTTAAAAAGTTAGATTTGCAGTATTTGGTGAATTTTATAGTGCATTTGATTGTCTTTCTAACCATTTATCTTGTCTTCTGCCAGGACTCCAACGCCTTAATATCCAGGACTTTTCTCACAAAATTACACAAGCTATTGACGGAAAATAAGATACCCAGCAGATATGCATGTGCTTTTTCGTTTTCTGTGTCTGGTACTTGCAGAGCTCTGCAAGATGATGTAACTTACTCATACTCACTCTAACAAGAGAATATTTTGGTAGTTTTAACCCTTTAGTTTCTCTAAGAATTTTCTTGTCTTTTTCTTCAGTCATTTAGATACATCAATGTATTCATCAGGAATGCTACAAGAGAAGCAGCATGTCGGGATTTGGATCAAGGGGAATCACTCACTGATTCTCCAGCTTACATGATAGTGTTCCTGATCCATGTTCTTGCACATGACCCAGAGTTCCCTTCAGAATACTGCAGGGATGAGCATGTGTATGCTCTGTTTTGTGGGTAATTGCTAAGTTCCTACTATTGTTGGCAATTGGTTTCTATGTGAATTATTTTTTGTTCTTACATCTTCTCTTTGGCAGCCCTCTGTTGTCGGTCTTACAGGTGCTACTTAAAAACAAGGAAAATGTCCCTTTGTTGTTTTGCATCTTCCGTGCAATTAAAAGAGCTGAGGATGCTGTTTATGCTTGTAAAACTCCTGTAAGTGGCGTGATAGCTCTGAATAACACAGATGCTTCTTACCATTTGTAGGCGTAATAGTATTATACTTTGAACTGCAGAGGCTACATATTCTAGCTGATATTGGTTACTCAGCTGTCAACGCATTAAAAGATATTGCCGTCACTTCTCCACAAGCTCGACGATCAATTTTGCTACCATCATCATTGTACAAATTAAGCCTCACTAGCATGTCAGAAAACCAGGCAAGTCCTGAATTGTGTCAATATTGACCTACTTGTGACATTAACTAACACTCTATGACTCTGAGAATGTGCCCTGCAGAATAAGGCTAAGTCTCATACTCAAAATGCTTTGGAACAAAGTTTCATTGAGAGAGTAGTTCATATATTCCAGTCACAGATCTCCCTGGTATATCCACGTTGCAACTTTTTCCTGCCCTTATACCATTTTACATGCTTAAATTATGCCATGTAAACTTTCCTTTTCCTGTTTCCGCCAATTTTAACTTTTTCCAAATATGATCAGAGCTGTCAGGCAGATATCCCAGCAGTTGTTTTGGAGGATAGAGTTTTGCCTTCATTTTTGGGCAATCAATTAGAAACCTCAATGACTGGTTCAACTGAAGCCAGCAACAACATCAAAAGGTGTAGCAGGAAGCGGACTCATTTGGGATTGCCTGAAAAAAGTGCTAGATCTACAGAGAAGAAAAATGCTTCTTCAAAAAAATGTAAAAGAGTAGATGGGGCAGCACATATTTCTCGTAATTCCTTATCTTTGAGAACAGTTGAGTCGGAAATTCCTATAAAGAAGCTAGAAAGACACAGTACTTGTTCAAAGGAGAGTGCTGAAGAAAGCCTAAGCAATAACGTTACATCTGCCAAACACTCTGGGGTAGTATCTGCTTTGAAGGTAAATTCATAAGTATATCGTAATTCTTTATATAACAATCTGTATCTTCTGTGATACCAGTCAGTGATTGTCACAGGATATCAGCAACAACGGCGAAGAAATCATTGGGCAGCGGATTAAAGTGCTCTCTCCCACTGATGGATGGTAGAAAATTTTTTTGCAGACGGTAAAATATATATGCTGGAGTTTCCGTAATTTTTTGTTTTTTTTTCACCAGTTTCTATCCGGGAACTGTACAGAGGTTTAATTCTAAAAGCAACTCTCACAAGGTATGCCTGTGACATCTATCTAAGCCCATGTTATCCTGTTTTTGAATAGATTACTGCTGAGCCATTCGTCCCCATGAGGGTGTATCATTAATATCAACTATTTATAAAATACTTAATTTTAGTGCAGAGTATTTCCTCATGGTGGATCCTAACATATGAGATGAATGACAATATTTATATTATCCTGGCATCGTAACTTCATTTGTGCTAATCTTCTAAGAAAATGCAATATTGAAAATGGTCTTTTGAGTTCCTTTGGTTGAAACTCAATAGTATGAAGGCATCATTAGTATTTTACTTTCAAATAATCAATTTTCCTGCTGTAATACACCACGGGCTTTGGTTTTTGCTTTGTCGCAGATTGTTTTCGATAATGGGGATGTTGAATTGGTTTGCCTGGACAGCGAGAGCTGGGACACTCTTAGCCATGAATCCTTGGGGAAACAGGTAAGTGGAATGTTTTATGTATAATTCGTCATACAAGTGGGAACATCCTTGCAATACGAGACGAACTTGACACAAGTACTACCTTTATGTTTGCCTTTCTTTGTTACTCAGTTGGGAAAGGAAACTGAATATTTTGGTTCTCTGAATTGGTAAGTTTTCCACTCAACAGACTATCTTTGAACTGCTGCATCTCATATTGCAATTTTCCGGTGTCATCTGTACCGATATAGCGAGATACTTTGCTTTCCACCAGCGTTGCTGAAATTTCTCAGCCACATGCAAAGGCTAGTGCCCAAAATAAGAAAACTACAAGAAAGCAGCAGAGCAAAAAGTTACCTACTAAACTGATTACTCCAGCTGGTAAAAAGTGTTGCAAACTTCTCAATTATGCTTTTGCTCTGTTTTTCTTTCAAACGCTACTTCAACCGTCGACTTAAGTTATTTGGCTCATTAGCAGTATCTAAAAATCCATAAACATACGAGGCTTCCATTAACTACGAATTATTCGCATAGTCCTCTTTTTCACATAAGTGAATTAGAAATTTTCAAGTTTGTTCATAGTTGGTTGGTTATATATATACTCATGTATAACGTTATTTCGTGATTGCTTTTAGATATGAAATCTAATGAAGATTCCCATGTTTCATGATGTCAGGAAACGCAATAAAAGGAAATTTGATTTCAGGAGAAGCCTCAGTTTCAGAAGTGACAAAAACAAGTGACAACATTGTAAGCCTCTTCTTTTAATGTTAATAAGCACAATGATCACAGAAATTGGAATGCTATAGCTTGATTAAAAGCTCGAGTTATTGCTCAATTTTCAGGGACTTGGAAGAAGTCGGAGACAGAGAATTTCATAGGAACGTGATGTTCGAACAATGGAGTTGATATGCATATAACATATATGTTTATATAACCTCGTACACAATAAATAATTGTTAACGAATACTTGTCTAAACTTAGTCTGTTAATGACCGACGCCGAGAGAAAATTGAAAAAGGAGACTGTTTGAACCTTTTGTCAAAGTCATTTTCAGATTTATCAAACTAAACCAAAATCTACCGGATTTCTTCAACATTCATTTCGTTTAGTTGGATTATTTTTTCTAATAGAAGACTTTATTCTATTTATTTTTGTTGTTTGTTGTAAAAGCAGTTACATTTGGTTTGGAAATCAGATTTGAAGGAAGGTTGTTCGTTTGACAGATTGACCTAACACATCCGACGGTCCATATTATTCCCCATTCGTCTCACCATCTTTAACCTCCACACGTGTATGGTCTTATTTATTATATCTACCTTCTATCATTTTATTTTATTTGTTTTCTCTTTTATTCTTCGTCTCGTCTCTTTCCGCCTCTACTGCCCTCTCGACGTCTCCGCTAAAGGACTGTTATACCCTCTCTGTTCTCTGTCTCTAAATTCGAACCTCGCTGCTGTTTTTTTCTTTGTTCCCAACGGCAGGATCGTTTTGCTTCTCCGTTCATCTGCTCCGATCACGGTAAATCCCACTCCCTCTCGCTCTCTCTCCTCATCTGTTGCTTCACGTTTCTGATTGCATTCTTCGATTGTTTTATGGGAGTGTGTTTTTCTTTCTTTAAGGCTTGATTACTTCGTCCTATTCTCGCTTTTCTTCAGATCTTTTGAAATTTGTACTCATATTTGTCGGAGATCAAATAGCTATGTTCCAGAGAGTATTTTGCTTAACCAATGTGATTTGCAACTGTCGTGCATTGTGTTTAGCTTGTATTAAAGTTGGTTTCGTGAAATTGATTATGCTAATAATGTTGTTCAATATTGTGATAGGTTTTGGTTGCAGGAGGAGGTGTTGACTAGCCATATATTCTTTGTTTGGGGAGGGAGAGAGGTTTAGTGAAATATTTTGTAAGATGCTTCCTTATGCTGTTGGTGTCGTTGTGCCTTTAGCTTTGACGATTCTGGTTCGGAATTCGAAGAAAGACAAGAAAAGAGGTGTTATTGTTGATGATGTTGGTGGAGAGCCAGGTCATGTCATTAGGAATCATAGGTTCACTGAACCTGTTAGCTCCCATTGGGACGACATCTCTACACTTCCAGAACTCTTTGAGATCTCGTGTAAAAACCACAGTGATAGGTTTTTCCTTGGGACCCGGAAGCTGATCTCTAGAGAGATTGAGACTAGTGAGGATGGGAAAACCTTTGAGAAACTTCATTTGGGTGACTATGAATGGATAACGTTTGGCAAAACACTTGAAGCTGTGTGTAATTTTGCTTCTGGGTTGGTTCACATTGGACACAAGACGGCAGAACGTGTTGCGATTTTTGCAGATACTCGAGAAGAATGGTTTATTTCCCTACAGGTGCTTTTTATTTACTACACCTTTCTGTGATTTCATCTGAATGCATTGTCGATACAGTTGTTAAATTTTCTGTGATTCACTGTAACAGGGTTGCTTCAGGCGCAATGTCACTGTGGTAACTATCTATTCATCTTTGGGAGAGGAAGCTCTTTGTCATTCTCTGAATGAGGTAGCCCTCGCTTTCTCTTCTCTGCTTAGTGCTTGCTCTCTAATATGGTGCGAATATTCATGCAATCACCTGTACTACCGCTTATAGTTATATGTTCTGCGGCTGTTTATGCTGTGGTCAATTATAATGTTTTTGTACATATGGTACTCTACTTTATGCTATCTTATGATTAACTATAATCATAATTTTGCATGCTTTTCTTTTTATTTTGTGTTGTAACGCATATGTTCATGGTTCCTTTTCTTTTACTCCAGACAGAGGTCACAACCGTAATATGTGGTAACAAAGAACTCAAAAAGCTTATGGAGATAGGCCAACAGCTTGAAACTGTGAAACGTGTCATTTGTATGGATGATGAGTTCCCATCTGATGTGAACAGTACTTGGATGACAACTTCATTTGCTGATGTTCAGAAACTTGGCCGTGAAAATCCTGTGGACCCTAATTTCCCACTTTCAGCAGACGTTGCTGTTATAATGTACACCAGTGGAAGCACTGGGCTTCCCAAGGTTAGGAGGTTTTCCAAAACCAGCTTACTCTTACATTTGTTGTTTCAGAATTTATGATCCTGTTTTCTATGCGTCTTAAAATGTCTTATCAGTTAATAGAACTCGGCTGTGCATAATATTACTCAATCTGATTTTCCCACTTCCCAACTTGTATAGGGTGTTATGATGACGCATGGTAATGTCCTAGCTACAGTTTCAGCGGTGATGACAATTGTTCCAGATCTCGGAAAAAAGGATATATACATGGCATATCTGCCATTGGCGCACATCCTTGAGTTAGCAGCTGAGGTATCTCAGAACTTTATTGCTTGGTGCAGTTTTTTTAGCAGTTACTTGGCACTCAGTGCGTTTATTATTATCATGCAATTTGTTGTAGAGTGTCATGGCTGCTATTGGGATTGCTATTGGATATGGGTCTCCTTTAACGCTTACTGATACTTCAAACAAGATTAAAAAGGGTACAAAAGGAGATGTCACAGCACTAAAGCCCACTATAATGACAGCTGTTCCAGCCATTCTTGACCGTGTCCGGGATGGTGTACGCAAAAAGGTTCGTGCATGTTAGATACACAATGAAATTCTTTGGTTTGTTAAAGCAGTTGACCTTTTGCTCTGTTAGTTGTCTAAATGATAGCCATGATCTTCCAGCAACCAAGATGTGCTAAATGTTTTCCATCCTCTGAGCCCTCTTGTGAGTAAAACTTTATAATTGCATAAGCACTGACAATTTCTGACTATCAGGTTGATACAAAGGGCGGATTGTCAAAGAAATTATTTGACTTTGCATATGGTCGGCGATTATCTGCAATTAATGGAAGTTGGTTTGGAGCCTGGGGATTGGAAAAGCTCCTATGGGATCTGCTTGTGTTCAGTAAAATCCGTGCAGTCTTGGGAGGTCAAATCCGCTATTTGCTCTCCGGCGGTGCCCCTCTTTCTGGTGACACTCAGAGATTCATTAACATATGTGTTGGGTAAGAGCATCCCTGAATATCTCCCAAGTCGCAAGGTGTCTTATCTATGTTTTCTTTCCTTTGCCATTTCAACGATCTAACGTTCTGATATTCTTCAGGGCTCCAATCGGTCAAGGATATGGGCTCACAGAGACTTGTGCTGGCGGAACTTTCTCCGAGTTTGATGACACATCTGTTGGCCGTGTGGGGGCCCCACTTCCTTGCTCCTTTGTAAAGGTAACATCTTTACCTGATTTGTCCATCATTCCTGTTTCATGATGGTTTGCTTGTCTTAATGCTATCTTAGCTATTAATGGTTTATCAATTTGTCTGTTATGATCATATGCTTACACCCATCCTATTTCAGCTAATAGACTGGCCAGAAGGTGGGTATTTAACCAGTGATAAGCCGATGCCCCGGGGCGAAATTGTAATTGGTGGCTCAAACATCACGCTTGGGTATTTCAAGAATGAAGAGAAAACTAAAGAAGTGTACAAGGTGGCAATTTTAACATTATCAGTTTCTGCAATGTTAAAGATTGTTGGTTTTTCCTCTAACGGTGCTGTACACTTTTTATGTGCAAAGGTTGATGAAAAGGGGATGAGGTGGTTCTACACAGGAGACGTAGGACAGTTTCATCCTGATGGCTGCCTCGAGATAATAGACCGAAAAAAGGATATTGTTAAACTTCAGCACGGGGAATATGTCTCCTTGGGCAAAGTATATCCTCAAAGCAAAAATTCCGTTTACTCTTCTCACTCAGATCTCCAGATAAGCCTATTAATAAACTCTTTTTTTGGCAGGTGGAAGCTGCTCTCAGTATAAGTCCCTACGTTGAAAATATAATGGTTCATGCTGATCCATTTTACAGTTACTGCGTGGCTCTGGTGGTTGTGTCACAACAAACGCTCGAAGGTTGGGCGACAAAGCAAGGCATAGACTCCACCGACTTCGAAGAGCTGTGCACGAAAGAACAAACCGTGAAAGAAGTGTATGCGTCTCTTGTCAAGGTATGTTCATTGCCAGGGTTCCTGAAAACGCAAGTCCCCATTCAGTTCCTAAGTTGTCTGTGCTGTGTATTGCAGGCGGCTAAACAATCCCGATTAGAGAAGTTTGAGATACCGGCAAAGATCAAACTATTGGCATCTCCATGGACGCCAGAGTCAGGCTTAGTCACAGCAGCTCTAAAGCTTAAAAGAGATGTAATTAAGAAGCAATTCTCTGAAGATCTTACCAAGTTATATGCCTCCTAAAATCTTCTTTTGTTTTTCTTTTCTTCCCAAACGCATTCAAAAGGCATAACAAAAAAAACTGAGTCTTTAGAGTATATTACTATTTTTTTTATCTTAGACAAACTTGTCTTTCTTTTCTATTTGTTTTGTTTGCGAGGGAAAAAGAGGAATGTGGCTAATCTCAACAATCTTTAAGATTTGGGATTCGAGCCATACAAATTAATGGGTCTACATAAAATTAATGGATTTGCTGAAATATTCATTAGAAGTAAATAGGATCTTGCGATTAAGCTTAAGAGACAATTTGTTAGGTTTAAAAGATCCTTTTAACATCTCTGTGTTTCTTTTCCAGATTTTTTTAGTCCCTACTAGTTTAAAGATAATCTATAATGTTATCTATAGTTTGCAGACGATTTTTTCCATGCATGTTGACTTTTCTTTTTGACAAGAATGATAGTTTCTAAAGATTTCAAATTCATTTAAAATGTTTAATGAATTTTGTATCCTTAAGCTTCAGTATAAATAACAACAATGGAATAACTCAAGTACTTGAGGTTCTATGGTGTAGTGGTTAGCACTCTGGACTTTGAATCCAGCGACCTGGGTTCGACTCCCGGTAGGACCTATTTTCTTTTTTAGTAACTTGTTCTTTTATATTATTTATTCCAGCTTCATATATTATTTGTGTATGTCTATTTTTTATTCAGTTGAACCGTCTCCGAACTAATTTCATTTACGGTTAAAGGCTTATTTGAAGATCCATTTATCCATATTGAACCCATTAGGCCCACATTAAGAATTGGAAAGATAAAATAGATAAAGTAACTTTTCTTTGATTCATTTCCCAATCTAACATATGTCGACCACGGCGACGGGATCAGAGGTGAAGATGACGGTTGAGCCACCGAAGATAGTATGGAACAAGGGGAATCGACGGTTCGAGACGGAGGATCACGAAGCTTTCATTGAATACAAGATGAGAAACAACGGAAAACTGATGGATCTGGTCCATACCTATGTTCCTTCTTCGAAACGAGGATTAGGTTTAGCTTCGCACCTCTGCGTTGCCGCCTTCGAACACGCCTCCTCTCACTCCATCTCTGTGATCCCTTCCTGCTCCTACGTTTCCGTACGCTTTTTATTGTAATTTAATTTTGCTCTGGAAATTTTTTGATTCAAAGTTGAATTGGTGAGATTTTGTGTGTGATTTTGCAGGAAACGTTTCTCCCTCGTAACCCGTCATGGAAGCCACTGATTCATGCAGAGGATCTCAAGTCTAGCATCTGAACAATCCTTGATTGGTGTAATAAAGATCTGTTATACAGGTACATACAGTCTTTATGAATCATACATCTTTCGAGCTATGAACATGAGAAGTTTACAATTCAAAACACTTCACAATGATCATAACAAAATATCACACCCTTCGTTGACTTCTAGAACATTCTTCATGACCATGGTTTGAAGATTCCGATATTGCCTCAGACATCCCATTTATTTCATATATATATAGTATCAGAATATTAACTCATAATTTCCATTTGCGTGAAACAAATCACTCTTATTGTTGAAGCAAACGAATTTATTTATGGGAATTCGATAACAGATAATGAATAAGCATAACATATGATTTCACATCGACGAAAGCACTCGATTACGAATTCATTTATGGAATTCAATAACAGATAATGAATAAGCATGACATATGATTTCACATCGACGAAAGCCTGAATCGAGTGCTAAATTTGTGAACTGCGAAAGAGATCTTTCTTTACCACCCGAACATTGTGTTAGCATCAGCATGTCCATAGCAAACACAGTGTTTGAAAAAAAGTCACCAGATTTTGGTTCTGTTGGTGTAATCATATCCACAATAATCACTTTTCCATTTTCAGGTAGACTCGTCCAACAATTTTTTAGAAGTTTTATACAATGTTCGTCCGTCCAATCATGTAGTATCCACTGCCATCAGTTTATTTTAGAAATAGTGAATTTGATTAATCTTGAAAATTGAGATTAGCAAATGGGTCTATAGTTACACCAATTTTGTTTTCGTGAAATTTTCTCATAAACATATAGGAATATTGAATTATTCATTTATATCTCATATAACCAAAAAGAGAAAGATTAACTTTGAAAATATAAACTTTTTTTAATCCTGTATAAACTTTTTTTGGTAATATAGGTATAAATATATAAACCTTTTTGGTAATATAGGTATAAATATATAAAAAAAAATTGGGTAATATAGGTATAAATATATAAACTTTTTTTGTAATATAGGTATAAATATATAAACTTACTTTCATAAAGACAGCATCTCCCTTTGGAACTTCTACAAACATATCTCCGGAAACATGCTCGACTCCTATAAATTAAACCAAACAAGTTTTAGGAAGTATAATTATAGCTCAAACTAGCAAATATACAAATTATCTAAGATAAAGTAGTTTCGTACCTGGATAAAAAGGAGCATGAGTTAAAACATGAGGTAAATCAAAATTAACACCTTTGATATTAGGATACTTGGAAGTGATTAGACCTAATATGGTGCCAATTCCTCCTCCTACATCAACTAAAGTCTTAACATCTGTAAATCCTTTGTAGAGTTCTAGAACCTTCTTCATAATCATGATAGAATGTCCAGACATGGCACGATTAAACTCTTCAGCGAATTGTTCATTCGAACCAATGTATTCAAAAAGTCTCATGCCGTGGGCAGAGCTGAATGCATCTCTTCCTTCTAGTATCACATCTTTGAGATTTGTCCTATGCAAAAAAAAAACCCTTCATTTTTCTTTCTCTAAATCGGGTTTAATTAGCTGGTTACTGACTAGTTTAATATATAATGAAGTACGAACCATGTCCTGAAAAACACTTGGCTTTGGTACAACATAAACAAAGACGCGAGAGAACCTGAACCATCACTATCTTTCAGGAAATACTTGCAAACCGGTTGGGCTGCATACACCCTCTCTGTCTTTCCGGTTTGGTCTCTTTCAAGCATACGGCACTTCAAGATCGAGTGGCTGACGAGTAATCGTAACATCCTGTCTAGCAAAATCGGTGCTTCTGGGTTCAACGGTTTGGTTGGGAGACTAACCGATATTTCAGACGGCGAGAGCCACGCGCTTTTACCTGCCGCAACAATTGTCTCAATGACGCCAAGCTCCATGGCGGCTTTAAGAACCATAGGGAAAGCCATAGTGTTCACGATACTCTCAGCTTGCAAGCTCACCATTTTCTCGTCGGCTTCTTGTTCTTCTTTGGTTAAAACCGATTTAGGGTAAGTGGTTAAGTGCTCTTGAACATGGTTTGACATTGCTGGTCAAAATTTTTTTTTGGAGAAGATAGATTTACAAATGTAGAGTTGGTGTATGCTGGAGAGAATGGTTCTGAACTTTCATATTTATTGCCATTTTATAGGGAAACATAATCTGAACAATTATAATGCAATGAACACGTATAATGCAATGAACACTTATAATGCAATGAACACTTATAATGATCTTAAAAATACCAAGTTTTATGTGAATTCATATATAATTGTTTGTTAGTTGGAATATAAATGAATATAGTGAAAGGATAATGTCAATCAACAACATGTATTGATTGGTTTTTAATGATTTCTCAAAAGTCAATGAATACTGATAATGAGCAATGATTAAAATTACTAAATAAAATATGAAATCATGTAATAATTGTTTTTAATGTAAATGCATATCGTGAAAGGATGATGTCAATCAACATCATGTATTGATTAGTTTTTAATGATTGCTTAAAAGCTAATACAATAAATATTTATAGTGATCAGATAATGTTTAACATTATTAAATTATATGTAAAATCATGTAATAATTGTTTTTCAAATGAATATAAGAAAATGATGATGTAATTTATAAAAACTAATGTAATGAATATTTAAAATAATCAATGCGTATTTACAACTACTAAATTATATATGAAATGATGTAATAATTGTTTTTCTCGTGGGAATGTAAATGAATATAAAGAAATGATGATGTCAATCAAAAACATATATTGACTAGATTTTAATGATTGCTTAAAAGTTAATGCAATAAATATTTATAATGGTCAGTGTATGTTTAAAATTATTAAATCATATGTGAAATCATGTAATAATTGTTTTATATAGTTGGAATGTAAATGAATATAGGGAAATGATGATGTCAAGAAACATATATTGATTAGTTTTTCGTTGTTGTCTACCACTTATGTTTTATAGTTCTATAAAAAACTTATCCTTTTTGAATTCACAAAATTTTAAGTCGTGTGAGATTGTGTTAATATTTAATATTTTAAGGACTATAAATTAAAAGATAAAAAAAACCATTTTGTTCATTTTTTAAAATAGATTGTTTTAGAGAAAAATAATTTTTGTAAAAATAATTGCGCAACTCATGATTGCCCTACTTGGACTCAAAACCAACAAATATGGATTTTCTTTGAAATATATAAATTAGGGTTTGTGAATGGAGAGTCATGATCTCGTTTTCTCCTATTGTCGATTCAGACATATTATTGGCTTTGATCTGTGCATTCAGCAAGAACCGAACCATCGAACTGAGTAAACCGATTTATTTGGTACTCGGCTTCAGTTTGGTTTTAAATTTTAAATGATCTTCAAATTTTTAATCTACAATCAGTTTTTTTATTGGGTTCAGTTCCGCTAACATTAACCAATTTATTTTAGCTAAACCGAAAATATCAATGTAAGTTTTAAATTTATTATCAAAAATATCAAATAAATTGAATTATACAAATTAACCAAAATAATCAAATTAACTGAAAATAGATATCCAATTTTTAAATTTTAATATGTATATTTATTTTGTTTTTAATATATTAATTTATTATTTGTTTTGTTTGTTTATCTATTTTTTAAAATTTAATCGTTTTCTAACTAATTTCATTTACGATTAGAGTAATACCCTAAAATAGCACCTTTTAAAGTTTTTCTTCCAAATCTAGCATCATAAAATTAAATTCCCAAAATAGCACAAATACTTATGTGAAAATACTTATTTATTCTAAATAAATTATACATAAACTTAAAGTATTGTATTTGGGTTCATTATTTTCAATTTAGGGTTTAATTTTTTCTATTAAAATATAGTTTTAATGCATTTTAATCTTAAATTTGTGCTATTATTGGAAATTTAAACTAATAATGCTATTTTTGGAACAAAAACTTAAAAATGTGTTATTTTAGACATTTGCCCTTACGATTATGGTTAAAAGACTTATTTGAAGTCTCATTATCCATATTGAATCCATTTGACCTATATTAACAATGGAAAAGATTAGATATATAATTAAAGTTTTCTTTGTTTCAAAATTACTTACCGATCAAACATATATCGAACACGGCGGCGGGATCGGGGATTGAGCCACCAAAGATTGAATATGGAACAAAGGGAAACGATGGTTCGAAACAGAGCATCACGAAACTTTCATTGAATACAAGATAAGAAACAATGGAAAAGTGATAGATCTGGTCCACACCTACGTCCCTTCTTCGAAATGAGGATTAGGTTTAGTTTCGCACATTTGTGTCGCCGCCTTCGAACACATCTCTTCTCACTCCATATCCGTTACCCCTTCCTCTTGATCCTACGTTTCCGTACAATTTTTGCTTCAATTTAATTTTGCTCTAAAAATTTTTGGATTCAAAGTTGAATCAGTGAGATTTTAGTGTGATTTTTGCGGGAAACGTTTCTCTCTCGTAACCAGTCATAAAAGTCACTGATTTATTCATAGGAACTCAAGTCTAGCATTTGAACATTCCTTGATTGCTGTAATAAAAATCTTTCATACATATACATACAATCTCATTATGAATCACACATCTTTCGAGTTATGAACATCAAAAGTTTACAAATCAAAACACTTCACAATGATCACACACAAAAATTCACGCACTTCGTTGACTTCGAGAACATTCTTCATGACCATGGTTTGAAGATTCCGACATTGCTTTGTCAGACATCTCATTTATTTCATATATATAGTACCAGAGAATTACCTCTTAATTTTCACTTACGTGAAACAAATCACCCTTATTTATTGTTGAAGCATACGAATTCATTTATGGAATTCGATAACAGAAAATGAATAAGCATGGCATATGATTTCACATCGCCGAAAGTCTGAATTGAGTGCTAAATTTGTGAACTGCGAAAAAGATCTTTCTTTACCACCCGAACATTGTGTTAACATCAACATGTCCATTGCAAACACAGTGTTTGAGAAAACATCACCGCACTTTGGTTCCGTTGGTGTAATCATATCCACAATAATCACTTTTCCGTTTTCAGGTAGACTCGTCCAACAATTTTTTAGAAGCTTTATACAATGTTCGTCCGTCCAATCATGTAGTATCCACTGCCATCAATTTATTTTGGAAATAGTAAATTTGATTAATTTTGAAAATTGAGATTAGCAAATGGGTCGATAGTTACATCAATTTTGTTTTCGTGAAATTTTCTCATAAACAGATTGGGATATTGAATTATTCCTTTATATCTCTTATAACCAAAAAGAGTAAGATTAACTTTGAAAATATAATCTTTTTTTAATCCTGTATAAACTTTTTCTTTGGTAATATACGTATAAATATGTAAACCTTTTTGGTAATATATGTATAAATATATAAAAAAAATTTGGGTAGTATAGATATAAATAAATAATAAAAAAAAATTTGTAATATAGGTATACATATATAAATCTTTTTTTTGGTAATATAGGTTAAATATATAAACCTTTTTGGTAAATAGGTTAAATATATAAACCTTTTTGGTAATATAGGTATAAATATATAAACTTACTTTCATAAAGACAGCATCTCCCTTTGGAACTTCTACAAACATATCTCCGGAAACATGCTCGACTCCTATAAATTAAACCAAACAAGTTTTAGGAAGTATAATTATAGCTCAAACTAGCAAATATACAAATTATCTAAGATAAAGTAGTTTCGTACCTGGATAAAAAGGAGCATGAGTTAAAACATGAGGTAAATCAAAATTAACACCTTTCATATTAGGATACTTGGAAGTGATTAGACCTAATATGGTGCCAATTCCTCCTCCTACATCAACTAAAGTCTTAACATCTGTAAATCCTTTGTAGAGTTCTAGAACCTTCTTCATAATCATGATAGAATGTCCAGACATGGCACGATTAAACTCTTCAGCGAATTGTTCATTCGAACCAATGTATTCAAAAAGTCTCATGCCGTGGGCAGAGCTGAATGCATCTCTTCCTTCTAGTATCACATCTTTGAGATTTGTCCTATGCAAAAAAAAAACCCTTCATTTTTCTTTCTCTAAATCGGGTTTAATTAGCTGGTTACTGACTAGTTTAATATATAATGAAGTACGAACCATGTCTTGAAAAACACTTGGCTTTGGCACAACATAAACAAAGACGCGAGAGAACCTGAACCATCACTATCTTTCAGGAAATACTTGCAAACCGGTTGGGCTGCATACACCCTCTCTGTCTTTCCGGTTTGGTCTCTTTCAAGCATACGGCACTTCAAGATCGAGTGGCTGACGAGTAATCGTAACATCCGGTCTAGAAAAATCGGTGCTTCTGGATTCGTTGGTTTGGTTGGGAGACTAACCATTATCTCATACGGCGAGAGCCACGCGCTTTTACCTGCCGCAACGATTGTTTCAATGACGCCAAGCTCCAAGGCGGCTTTAAGAACCATAGGGAAAGCCATAGTGTTCACGATACTCTCAGCTTGCAAGCTCACCATTTTCTCGTCGGTTACTTGTTCTTCTTTGGTTAAAACCGGTTTAGGGTAAGTGGTTAAGTGCTCTTGAACATGGTTTGACATTGCTGGTTAAACTTTTTTTAGAGAAGATAGATTAGAGTTGGTGTATGCTGAGATAGTGGTTTTAAGTTCAGATTTATTGCCATTTTATAGGGAAAAGTAATCTGAAAGCCAAGTGTCTCGACTATTGGTTTGGATGATGACTTTTGACTACTGAAGAGTATGGCTAAATATTAGGCCTGTCAAGCGGGTCAGACCCGCCCCGCCTGACCCGTCCCGCGGCGGGGTTACAGGATTTTTTTGCAACAAATTTTATTTACCCGCAAACCCGCGAATCAAATTTTTTTAGACCCGCAACACCGCCCCGCATTAATCAAACGGGTCCCGCGGGTGACCCGCTTCATTTTTCAAAAATTTTTAAATTTTTTTAATAAATTTAATTAAACTAAAATATTTAATAAATTTAATTAAAATAAAATATTTAATACATTTAAATAAAATTTTAAAAATATTTAATGAATTTAATTAAACTAGAATATTTAATAAATTTATTTAAATTAAAATATTTAATAAATTTAATTAAAGTTTTTAAAAATATTTAATAAATTTAATTAAAGTTTCTAAAAATATTTAAATAATTTAATTAAAATATTTAATAATTTCATTTGTTTGGGTTTAAATTAGTTTGGGCCTAAATTAGTTGGACCTGAATTTGATTAATTTGATTGAACTCAAAATTTGCGGGTACCCGTTAACCCGCAAGCTAAAAAATTGCGACCCGCACCCGCCCCGCTCTAAATAATGCTCGACCCGCACCCGTCCCGCATATGAAAAAAAAATTTCTCTCGACCCGCACCTGCCCCGCAGCGGGTCAAACGGGGCGGGACCCGCGGATAAAGAATCATATTGACAGGCCTGCTAAATATATTAGGTTTACGGGAATTCGCGAGATGATGATAATATCTACAGATATAGATTTTGTCTAGGAAAGTAATGTCAATATGTAGTGTGAGTGGAGCCATTTGAAGAGTGCGTGGACCATCGCCAAAAAAAGAATTAACTATTTTTTTAAAGAATAAATTAGTAAAATAGAGATGAGATACAAACAACTCAATAATTTACTCATGTTTTGTGCCAGTATAACATACTATAAATTTTAATCATTATTATATTTGATTAAAATGCTATATGTTTTAAATTACATATTTATTATAAAATGAGTTTTCTTTATATTTTAAATATTTAAAATTAGTAAAATTATATTTTTCAATTCGTAATATATTTATATTTTTATTTTAAAATCAAATTATAACTAAAATATATTTTGTTATGATTGTATAGTAAAAATTATGGACTTAGATTAAATATATTTTTTAACTATTAGTTTTGTATATGTTGGCTATTTTTTGTAAAATTACATTTTATTTTTAAATATTATTTTTTGATGTAAAAATAATTAGTTTGTTAACTCATATATAATTGTTTGTTAACTCATATATAACTGTTTGTGAACTCGTATATAATTGTTTGTTAGTTGGAATATAAATGAATATAGTGAAAGGATAATGTCGATCAACAACATATATTGATTAGTTTTTAATGATTTCTCAAAAGTCAATGAATACTGATAATGACCAGTGCTAAATAATATGTGAAATCATGTAATAATTGTTTATACTGTAAATGGATATAGTGAAAGGATGATCTCAATCAACATCATGTATTGATTAGTTTTTAATGATTGCTTAAAGCTAATACAATAAATATTCATAATGACCAATTAATGTTTAAAATTATTAAATTACATGTAAAATCATGTAATAATTGTTTTTAAATGAATAAAAAAAATTGATGATGTAATTAACAAAAACTAATGTAATGAATAAGCAATTGTCTAAAATAGCACTATTTCAAGTTTTAATTCCAAATATAATATTAATCATTTAAATTTCTAAAAATAGCATAAATTTAATACTAAATTAATTAAAAATTTCTTCCTAATAAAAAAATTTAAACCCTAAATTAGAAAAAGTGAACCCAAACATTATGTTTTAATTTTATATATAGTTTATTTAAGGTAAATAATTATTTTCACATAATAATTTGTGCTATTTTTAGAATTTTATTTTTAAAGTGCTAAATTTGGAGATAAACTTAAAATGATGCTATTTTAGGGTATTACTCTAAAATAATCAATGCATGTTTAAAACTACAAAATTATATATGAAATGATGTAATAATTGTTGTTCTAGTGGGAATGTAAATGCATATAGAAAAATGATGATGTCAATCAAAAACATATATTGACTAGATTTTAATGATTGCTTAAAAGCTAATGCAATAAATATTTATAATGGTCAATGGATGTTTATATAGTTGGAATGTAAATGAATATATGGAAATTATGATGTCAAGAAACAACATATATTGATTAGTTTTTTTTTTGTTGTTGTCTACCACTTATGTTTTATAGTTCTATTAAAAACTTATCCTTTTTGAATTCACAAAAAAATTCGGTTTAATTCAACAATATTTTTTTTAAACCAAAAAATCCGTAAACCAAAATATACTAACCTGAAAAACGTATAAACCAAATGCCTATACGACCACAAAATGTTAGCCCCATCTAGGATTGGGAAAAATTTCTGAACTGAACCAAATTTTGAATCCAAACTGAAATTGTTAAACTCGAACCAAATTACAATATAATTCGAATGAAATAAAATTGTTTACTCCGAACTAACCAATCCCGAAAGTACAGAACCCGAGATTTAAAACAAACTAAAACTAACCACAATTTTTGAAATATATTTTTAACTAAACATATAAAACTATATGATATATTAAAATCTATAATATTAATTAATATTAATAACTTTTTTGATTATTTGATTTTTTTGTTCAAAATTTAATTAAACAAAAAAATTTTAATATTTCGAAACTAGAAAATAGATATCCAAGTTTTAAATTTTAATATTTATATTTATTTTCTTTTTTAATATATATTAAATATATTATTTGTTTTGTTTGTTTATATATTTTTTTAAAAAAATTATCGTTCCCTAACTAATTTCATTTACAGTAATTTATGGTTAAAAGACTTTCTCATTATCTATATTGAGTTCATTCAGCCTATATTAACAATGGAAAAGATTAGATAGATAATTAAATTTTTCTTTGTTTTGGAATTATTTACCAATCAAATATATGTCAAACTCGGAGGTCGAGCCACCAAAGATTGCATATGGGCCGAGGGGAAATGACAGTTCGAGATAGAGGATCACGAAACTTTCATTGAATACAAGATGAGAAACAACGGAAAAGTGATGTATCTAGTCCATACCTACGCCCAAGGATTAGGTTTAGCTTCACACCTTTGCATCGCCGTCTTCGAACACGTCTCCTCTCACTCCATCTCCGTTATCCCTTCCTCCTGCTCCTACATTTCCTTATGATTTTTTGTTTTACTTTAATTTTGCTCTAGAAATTTTTGGATTCAAAGTTGAATCGGTGAGATTTTGTGTGATTTTTGCAGAAAACGTTTCTCCCTCGTAACCAGTCATAGAAGTCACTGATTTATTCATAGTGTTGGCACCGGATTTAATCTCAAAATCCGAATTCGCTAACTGGACCAAAATGTACAAAAAAAAATTAAACGGGTTATTTTAATTATATAATGGTCAAAAGAATTAATTAATTTGTCACGAATAATAATCAAATACTGTAATAGTCAAAAATTAATTATGTTGTAATCGCCAAATCCGCAACTAATTATATATACAGAACTAATTGTGGATTATAATATAAAATGGACACAATTCTTATGTAATATAGATCATTCAAAAAGATTGAGAAATAAAGAAAAATACTCAAACAAATTTTTATATTCTTATGTGAAAAGTGAATAAAGTGTCAATTCGGTTCTAACATATATGATCTCAAGTCTAGCATTTGAACAATCCTTGATTTTTGTAATGAAAATCTTTTATGCAAATACATACAATCTCTTTATGAATCACACATCTTTCGAGTTATGAACATCAAAAGTTTACAGATCAAAACACTTCACAATGATTACACACAAAAATTCACACACTTCGTTGACTTCCAGAACATTCTTCATGACCATGGTTTGAAGATTTCGACATTGCTTTGTCAGACATCTCATTTATTTCATATATATAGTACCAGAAAATTACTTCTTAATTTTCACTTGCATGAAGCAAATCACCCTTGTTTATTGTTGAAGGTTACAAATTCATTTGTGGAATTCTATAACAAAATATGAATAAGCATGACATGTGATTTCACATCGACAAAAACCTGAATCGAGTGCTAAATTTGTTAATTGCAAAAGTGATCTTTCTTTACCACCAGAACATTGTGTTAACATCAGCATGTCCTTAGCAAATACAGTGTTTGAAAAAAAGTCACCACATTCTGGTTCTGTTGGTGTAATCATATCCACAATAATCACTTTTCCGTTTTCGGGTAAACTCGTCCAACAATTTTTTAGAAGCTTTATACAATGTTCGTCCGTCCAATCATGTAGTATACACTGTATTTTAATCAATATATTTAGGAAAAAGTGAATTTGATTAATGATGAAAACTGAGATGAGCAGTTGAACCGCTAATTGCACCATTTCTGCTTTATATATATATAAAACTTACTTTCATAAAGATAGCATCTCCCTTTGGAACTTCTACAAACATGTCTCCGGAGACGTGTTCGACTCCTATAAATTAAACAAAACAAAACTTTTAGGAAGTGTAATTATAGCTCAAACTAGCAATATACAAGTTATCAAAGATAAAGTAGTTTCGTACCTGGATAAAAAGGAGCATGAGTTAAAACATGAGGTAAATCAAAATTAACACCTTTGATATTAGGATACTTGGAAGTGATTACACCTAATATGGTGCCAGTTCCTCCTCCTACGTCAACCAAAGTCTTAACATCTTTAAATCCTTTGTAGACTTCTAGAACCTTTTTCATAATCATGATGGAAGGTTCTGACATGGCACGATTAAACACTTCAGCAAACTGTTCATTCGAACCAATGTATTCAAAAATTCTTATGCCATGGGCAAAGCTGAATGCATCTCTTCCTTCTAGTATCATATCTTTGAGATTTGTCCTATGCCAAAAAAAAACCCTTCATTTTTAGTATTTCATATATATAGTTTTTGTTTTTCTTTCTTTAAATCGGATTTAATTAACTAGTTTAATTCTGCGTATACACATGGTTAATATCGAATGAAGTACGAACCATGTTTTGAAAAACACTTGGCTTTGGCACAACATAAACAAAGACGCGAGAGAACCTGAACCATCACTATCTTTCAGGAAATACTTGCAAACCGGTTGGGCTGCATACACCCTCTCTGTCTTTCCGGTTTGGTCTCTTTCAAGCATACGGCACTTCAAGATCGAGTGGCTGACGAGTAATCGTAACATCCTGTCTAGCAAAATCGGTGCTTCTGGGTTCAACGGTTTGGTTGGGAGACTAACCGATATTTCAGACGGCGAGAGCCACGCGCTTTTACCTGCCGCAACAATTGTCTCAATGACGCCAAGCTCCATGGCGGCTTTAAGAACCATAGGGAAAGCCATAGTGTTCACGATACTCTCAGCTTGCAAGCTCACCATTTTCTCGTCGGCTTCTTGTTCTTCTTTGGTTAAAACCGATTTAGGGTAAGTGGTTAAGTGCTCTTGAACATGGTTTGACATTGCTGGTCAAAATTTTTTTTTGGAGAAGATAGATTTACAAATGTAGAGTTGGTGTATGCTGGAGAGAATGGTTCTGAACTTTCATATTTATTGCCATTTTATAGGGAAACATAATCTGAACAATTATAATGCAATGAACACGTATAATGCAATGAACACTTATAATGCAATGAACACTTATAATGATCTTAAAAATACCAAGTTTTATGTGAATTCATATATAATTGTTTGTTAGTTGGAATATAAATGAATATAGTGAAAGGATAATGTCAATCAACAACATGTATTGATTGGTTTTTAATGATTTCTCAAAAGTCAATGAATACTGATAATGAGCAATGATTAAAATTACTAAATAAAATATGAAATCATGTAATAATTGTTTTTAATGTAAATGCATATCGTGAAAGGATGATGTCAATCAACATCATGTATTGATTAGTTTTTAATGATTGCTTAAAAGCTAATACAATAAATATTTATAGTGATCAGATAATGTTTAACATTATTAAATTATATGTAAAATCATGTAATAATTGTTTTTCAAATGAATATAAGAAAATGATGATGTAATTTATAAAAACTAATGTAATGAATATTTAAAATAATCAATGCGTATTTACAACTACTAAATTATATATGAAATGATGTAATAATTGTTTTTCTCGTGGGAATGTAAATGAATATAAAGAAATGATGATGTCAATCAAAAACATATATTGACTAGATTTTAATGATTGCTTAAAAGTTAATGCAATAAATATTTATAATGGTCAGTGTATGTTTAAAATTATTAAATCATATGTGAAATCATGTAATAATTGTTTTATATAGTTGGAATGTAAATGAATATAGGGAAATGATGATGTCAAGAAACATATATTGATTAGTTTTTCGTTGTTGTCTACCACTTATGTTTTATAGTTCTATAAAAAACTTATCCTTTTTGAATTCACAAAATTTTAAGTCGTGTGAGATTGTGTTAATATTTAATATTTTAAGGACTATAAATTAAAAGATAAAAAAAACCATTTTGTTCATTTTTTAAAATAGATTGTTTTAGAGAAAAATAATTTTTGTAAAAATAATTGCGCAACTCATGATTGCCCTACTTGGACTCAAAACCAACAAATATGGATTTTCTTTGAAATATATAAATTAGGGTTTGTGAATGGAGAGTCATGATCTCGTTTTCTCCTATTGTCGATTCAGACATATTATTGGCTTTGATCTGTGCATTCAGCAAGAACCGAACCATCGAACTGAGTAAACCGATTTATTTGGTACTCGGCTTCAGTTTGGTTTTAAATTTTAAATGATCTTCAAATTTTTAATCTACAATCAGTTTTTTTATTGGGTTCAGTTCCGCTAACATTAACCAATTTATTTTAGCTAAACCGAAAATATCAATGTAAGTTTTAAATTTATTATCAAAAATATCAAATAAATTGAATTATACAAATTAACCAAAATAATCAAATTAACTGAAAATAGATATCCAATTTTTAAATTTTAATATGTATATTTATTTTGTTTTTATGTTTATCTATTTTTTAAAAATTTAATCGTTCCTTAACTAATTTCATTTACTATTATAATTAAAAGGCTTATTTGAAGTCTCATTATCCATATTGAATCCATTCGGCGTATAAATAACAATGGAAAAGACTAGATAGATAATTAAATTTTTTTTCGTTTCAAAATTATTTGCCGATTAAACATATATCGAACATGGCAGCGGGATCGGGGATTGAGCCACCAAAGATTGCATATGGAACAAGGGGAAACCACGGTTCGAGATAGAGGATTACGAAACTTTCATTAAATACAAGATGAGAAACAACGGAAAAGTGATGGATCTGGTCCAAACTTACGTGCGTTCTTCCAAACGAGGATTAGGTTTAGCTTCACACCTTTGCGCAGCCTTAGAACACGTCTCTTCTCATTCCATCTCCGTTATCCCTTCCTCATGCTCCTACGTTTCCATATAATTTTTTTGTTTTAATTTAATTTTGCTCTTGAAATTTTTGGATTTAAAGTTAAATCGATGAGATTTTTGGGTGATTTTTGCAGGAAACTTTTCTCTCTCGTAACCAATCATAGAAGTGACTGATTTATACATAGGAACTCAAGTCTAGCATTTGCACATTCCTTGATTGCTGTAATAAAAATCTTTCATACATATACATACAATCTCATTATGAATCACACATCTTTCGAGTTATGAACATCAAAAGTTTACAAATCAAAACACTTCACAATGATCACACACAAAAATTCACGCACTTCGTTGACTTCAAGAACATTCTTCATGACCATAGTTTGAAGATTCCGACATTGTTTTGTCAGACATCTCATTTATTTCATATATATAGTAACAGAGAATTACTTTTTAATTTTCACTTACGTGAAACAAATCACCCTTATTTATTGTTGAAGCATACGAATTCATTTATGGAATTCGATAACAGAAAATGAATAAGCATGGCATATGATTTCACATCGACGAAAGCCTGAATTGAGTGCTAAATTTGTGAACTGCGAAAGAGATCTTTCTTTACCACCCGAACATTGTGTTAACATCAACATGTCCATTGCAAACACAGTGTTTGAGAAAACATCACCGCACTTTGGTTCTGTTGGTGTAATCATATCCACAATAATCACTTTTCCGTTTTCGGGTAGACTCGTCCAACAATTTTTTAGAAGCTTTATACAATGTTCGTCCGTCCAATCATGTAGTATCCACTGCCATCAATTTATTTTGGAAATAGTGAATTTGATTAATCTTGAAAATTGAGATTAGGAAATGGGTCGATAGTTACATCAATTTTGTTTTCGTGAAATTTTCTCATAAACCGATTGGGATATTGAATTATTCCTTTATATCTCTTATAACCAAAAAGAGTAAGATTAACTTTGAAAATATAATCTTTTTTCATCCTGTACAAACTTTTTTTTTGGTAATATAGGTATAAATATATAATCCTTTTTGGTAATATATGTATAAATATTTTAAAAAAATTTGGTAATATAGGTTTAAATATATAAACTTTTTTTTTGTAATATAGGTATGAATATATAAACGTACTTTCATAAAGACAGCATCTCCCTTTGGAACTTCTACAAACATGTCTCCTGAGACGTGTTCGACTCCTATAAATTAAACAAAACAAGTTTTAGGAAGTATAATTATAGCCCAAACTAGCAAATATATACGTTATAAAAGATAAAGCAGTTTCGTACCTGGATAAAAAGGAGCATGAGTTAAAACATGACGTAAATCAAAATTAACCCCTTTGATATTAGGATATTTGGAAGTGATTAGACCTAATATGGTGCCAGTTCCTCCTCCTACATCAACCAAAGTCTTAACATCTTTAAATCCTTTGTAGACTTCTAGAACCTTCTTCATAATCATGATAGAATGTCCAGACATGGCACGATTAAACTCTTCAGCGAATTGTTCATTCGAACCAATGTATTCAAAAAGTCTCATGCCGTGGGCAAAGCTGAATGCATCTCTTCCTTCTAGTATCATATCTTTGAGATTTGTCCTATGCCAAAAAAAAACCCTTCATTTTTAGTATTTCATATATATAGTTTTTATTTTTCTTTCTTTAAATCGGATTTAATTAACTAGTTTAATTCTACGTATACACATGGACATGGTTAATATATAATGAAGTACGAACCATGTCTTGAAAAACACTTGGCTTTGGCACAACATAAACAAAGACGCGAGAGAACCTGAACCATCACTATCTTTCAGGAAATACTTGCAAACCGGTTGGGCTGCATACACCCTCTCTGTCTTTCCGGTTTGGTCTCTTTCAAGCATACGGCACTTCAAGATCGAGTGGCTGACGAGTAATCGTAACATCCGGTCTAGCAAAATCGGTGCTTCTGGGTTTATTGGTTTGGTTGGGAGACTAACCGTTATTTCAGACGGCGATAGCCACGCGCTTTTACCTGCCGCAACGATTGTTTCAATGACGCCAAGCTCCAAGGCGGCTTTAAGAACCATAGGAAAAGCCAGAGTGTTCACGATACTCTCAGCTTGCAAGCTCACTATTTTCTCGTCGGGTTCTTGTTCTTCTTTGGTTAAAGCCGATTTAGGGTAAGTGGTTAAGTGCTCTTGAACATGGTTCGACATTGCTGGTTAGATTTGTTTGGAGAAGATAGATTAGAGTTGGTGTACGCTGAGATAGTGGTTTTAACTTCAGATTTATTGCCATTTTATAGGGAAAAAGTAATCCGAAAGCCAAGGGTCTCGAGTATTGGTTTGGATGATGACTATTGACCACTAAAGAGTATGGCTAAATATTTTAGGTTTAATATCTACAGATATAGATTTTCTCTAGGAAAGTAATGTCAATATGTAGTGTGAGTGGAGCCATTGAAGAGTGCGTGGACCATCGCCTGAAAAAGAATTAACTATTTTTTTAAAGAATAAATTAGTGAAATAGTCATGGGATTTAAACAACTCCATTCACCGTAATGCCCGAGAAGTAAATTATCAATACTTTCCTTAGTGATTACCAACTCATCGGAGACAATAACTGACGTATACAATTAGATTATTTTTATGTTAGATGATATCTAATAAAATATCATAGCTAAAATAGCATTAAATGATAGGGTTTTGATTAGATTTAGACACGGTAAAATATTTAAATATTAGTTTCTGTATAATTATTTATAATATATTAAATATTTATAATAGTAGATAAAGATTTAAATGTATTGCTAACTTTATATTTAGAAATGTTATATTTTTTTTGTAATATGTTAATATATTTATTGTATCAAATAAATATGAAAATGTATATCTAATTTTTTATTTACTGTATTATCGAAATTATGTAATGTTAACTTTCATATTAACATATTTGTAAGATAAACAATTATATAACTCGTTATCAAAATATATATTATGTTCAAACATAAAAATTATAATGTTAAAACAATATTTTCTAATAAATTTATACGTTGTAGTGTCATGTATATATACCACGTTAACTTACTAAATTACCGATAAACAAAATAAATAATCAACACTGATAAATGTGCCGCCGAAGCTTTTATACAATAGGACATCATTGTTCTAAATATAGTGGTTCAACCTCATTCACCGTATATCTCTTGAAGTAGATGTTAAAAGAAGAAAAATCAGATACGGATTTACCGAATCTTCTACACCGGAACACATCAGTATGAACTAAAAATTGATAACCATTTTTCTAAATCATTTATAATGGCATTAATTTTTTTAATTTGTGGTGGGAGTTTACTCTAGAGATGCACTCCATATCTGAAAATTTCCAAAATAACCTCATCATAAAGAGAAGACATTTTCTCTCACAAAATCTGCAATATAGATTTCTCCTACAAACACAACTCAAGTATGATAATAGGAACAAAACCGAATTAAATAAATATGTACGGTGCCAAATACACTGAATGACTATTTGTCTAATTTCTACATTATTTTGACTTATAAGCTGTAAATACTCTTTTTTAAATCCTTAATTCCTTAAGTATTTAGAGTTAGATTTGATATATTCATTTTTTTTAAAAACTTTTATCTAATTTTTTTTGAAATTGGTAACACTTTTATTACCACTATAGAATCAAACTTTCTCGTTATCTGTGGATATAATTTAGTTGGTATTTGTTTAACTCTTTTAACTATTTCCTTTTATTTTCAGAATTTTTCATTTTAAAACAAAACAGATTTTTGATTTCTTCCTTTGCATAATTAATTATTTTCTATAATAAATTTTTTTAGTTTTCAATACACAAACGAATAAATGTTTGGAAAATAGAAAATAAATATCCAATTTTTAAACAATTTTCTGAAATAATATTTTTTAAAGTTTTTGTTCTAAATATAACACTAATTATTTAAATTTCTAAAATAACATAAATTAATACTAAAATAACTAAAAATATATTCTTAATAAAAAATATAAATCCTAAATTGAAAAAATTGAATCCAAACTTTATGTTTTAATTATATATAGTTTATTTGAGTTAAATAATTATTTTTACATAATAATTTATGTTATTTTAGAAATTTTATTTTTAATGTGGTAGATTTGAAAAATAAATTTAAAAATACTATTTTACAATATTACTCTATTTTTTAATATAAATATATTATTTTTGTTGTTTCTTTATCTATTTTTTATAAATTTAATCGTTCCCTAACTAATTTCATTTACGGTAATTTACAGTTAATACGTACTTGAAGTCTCATTATCCATATTGAGCCCATTCAGCATATATTAACAATGGAAAAGATTAGATAGATAAATAAATGTTTCTTCGTTTCGGAATTATTTACTGATCAAACATATGTCGAATATGGCGGCGGGATCGAAGATTGAGCCACCAAAGATTGCATATAAAACAAGGGGAAACGACGGTTCGAGACAAACGATCATATTAGAGTGTGAAATATCCAACTTTATGAGATATTTCTATACTAGTATATTAGATACATGAGCTAATCTAGTGATTAGCAATTGATTTTGAGTTAGATCCACATGTGTTCCAAATATGGCATGAGAAAATTTATCTCTTAATTTCCACTCACCTTTATTGTTGAATCATACGAATTCATTTGTGGAATTCGATAACATAATATGAATAAGCATTACATATGATTTCACATCGACGAAAACCTGAATCAAGTGCTAAATTTGTTAACTGCGAAAGAGATCTTTCTTTACCACCAGAACATTGTGTTAACATCAGCATGTCCATTGCAAACACAGTGTTTGAGAAAAAGTCATTGCACTTTGGTTCTGTTGGTGTAATCATATCCACAATAATCACTTTCCCGTTTTCCGGTAGACTCGTCCAACAATTTTTTAGAAGCTTTATACAATGTTCGTTCGTCCAATCATGTAGTATACACTGCCATTAATTTTAATCAATATATTTAGGAAAAAGTGAATTTGATTAATGATGAAAATTGAGATTATTGCACCATTTCTGCTTCTATATATATAAAACTTACTTTCATAAAGATAGCATCTCCCTTTGGAACTTCTACAAACATGTCTCCGGAGACGTGTTCGACTCCTATAAATTAAACAAAACAAAAATTTTAGGAAGTGTAATTATAGCTCAAACAAGCAATATACAAGTTATCAAAGATAAAGTAGTTTCGTACCTGGATAAAAAGGAGCATGAGTTAAAACATGAGGTAAATCAAAATTAACACCTTTGATATTAGGATACTTGGAAGTGATTACACCTAATATGGTGCCAGTTCCTCCTCCTACGTCAACCAAAGTCTTAACATCTTTAAATCCTTTGTAGACTTCTAGAACCTTTTTCATAATCATGATGGAAGGTTCTGACATGGCACGATTAAACACTTCAGCAAACTGTTCATTCGAACCAATGTATTCAAAAATTCTTATGCCATGGGCAAAGCTGAATGCATCTCTTCCTTCTAGTATCATATCTTTGAGATTTGTCCTATGCCAAAAAAAAACCCTTCATTTTTAGTATTTCATATATATAGTTTTTGTTTTTCTTTCTTTAAATCGGATTTAATTAACTAGTTTAATTCTGCGTATACACATGGTTAATATCGAATGAAGTACGAACCATGTTTTGAAAAACACTTGGCTTTGGCACAACATAAACAAAGACGCGAGAGAACCTGAACCATCACTATCTTTCAGGAAATACTTGCAAACCGGTTGGGCTGCATACACCCTCTCTGCTTTTCCGGTTTGGTCTTTTTCAAGCATACAGCACTTCAAGATCGAGTGGCTGACGAGTAATCGTAACATCCTGTCTAGCAAAATCGGTGCTTCTGGGTTTATTGGTTTGGTTGGGAGACTAACCGTTATTTCAGACGGCGATAGCCACGCGCTTTTACCTGCCGCAACGATTGTTTCAATGACGCCAAGCTCCAAGGCGGCTTTAAGAACCATAGGAAAAGCCAGAGTGTTCACGATACTCTCAGCTTGCAAGCTCACTATTTTCTCGTCGGGTTCTTGTTCTTCTTTGGTTAAAACCGGTTTAGGGTAAGTGGTTAAGTGCTCTTGAACATGGTTTGACATTGCTGGTTAAATTTTGTTTGGAGAAGATAGATTAGAGTTGGTGTATGCTGAGATAGTGGTTTTAACTTCAGATTTATTGCCATTTTATAGGGAAAAAGTAATCCGAAAGCCAAGGGTCTCGACTATTGGTTTGGATGATGACTATTGACCACTAAAGAGTATGGCTAAATATTTTAGGTTTAATATCTACAGATATAGATTTTCTCTAGGAAAGTAATGTCAATATGTAGTGTGAGTGGAGCCATTGAAGAGTGCGTGGACCATCGCCAGAAAAAAGAATTAACTATTTTTTTGAAAGAATAAATTGATTTAAACAACTCCATTCACGGTAATGCCGGAGAAGTAAATTATCAATACTTTCCTCGGTGATTAACAACTCATCGAAGACAATAACTCACGTATTCTTACAATTAGATTATTTTTCATGTTAGACGATACCTAATAAAATATCATAGCTAAAATAACATTAAATGATAGGGTTTCGATTAGATTTAGATATGGTAAAATATATAAATATTAGTTTCTGTATAATTATTTGTAATATATTAAATAATTATAATAGTAGATAAAGATTTAAATATATTGCTAATTTTATATTTAGAAATGTTATTTTTTTTTGTAACGTGTTAACATATTTATTATATCAAATAAACATGAAAATGAATATTTAATTTTTTATTTACTGTATTATCGAAATTATTTAATGTTAACTTTCATATTAACATATTTGTAAGATAAACAATTATATAATTCGTTATCAAAATATATATTATGTTAAAACATAAAAATTATAATGTTAAAACAATATTTTCTAATAAATTTATATGTTGTAGTGTTACATATATATATACCACGTTAACTTACTAAATTACCAATAAACAAAATAAATAATCTACACTGATAAATGTGACGGTGAAGCTTCTATACAATAGGACAGCATTCTTCTGAACATAGTGGTTCAACTTCATTCACCGTATGTCCTTTGAAGTATATGTTAAAAAAAGAGAAATCATATATGGATTTACCGAATCTTCTACACCAAAACACATCATTATGACCTAAAAATTCATAACCATTCTTCTAAATAATTTATAATGGCATTAATTTTTTTAATTTTGTGGTGGGAGTTTACTCTAGAGATTGACTCCATATCTGAAAATTTCCATAATAACCTCATAAAAGACATTTTCTCTCACAAAATCTGCAATATAGATTTCTCCTACAAACACTACTCAAGTATGATAATAGGAACAAAAACGAATTAAATAAAGGGCAATTGACTAAAATAGCATCATTTCAAGTTTTTGTTCCAAATATAGCACTAATCATTTAAATTTCCAAAAATAGCACAAATTTAATACTAAAATAATTGAAAACTTAATACTAAAATTTAAACCCTAAATTGGAAAAAGTGAACCCAAACATTATGTTTTAATTTTATATATATTTTATTTAAGGTAAATAATTATTTTTATATAATAATTTATGCTATTTTGAGAATTTTAGTTTTATTGTGCTAAATTTGAAAGATAAACTTAAAATGATGCTATTTTAGGGTATTACTCTTAAATAAATATGTACGGTGTCAAATACACTGAATGACTATTTGTCTAATTTCTACATTATTTTGACTTATAAGCTGTAAATACTTTTTTTAAATCCTTAATTCCTTAAGCATTTAGAGTTAGATTTGATATATTCATTTTAAAAAAAAAACTTTTATCTTATTTTTTTTTGAAATTGGTAACACTTTTATTACCACTATAGCATCAAACTTTCTCGTTATCTGTGGATATAATTTAGTTGGTATTTGTTTAACTCTTTTAACTATTTCCTTTTATCTTCAGAATTTTTCATTTTAAAACAAAACAGATTTTTGATTTCTTCCTTTGCATAATTAATTATTTTCTATAATAAATTTTTTTAGTTTTTAATACACAAACGAATAAATGTTTGGAAAATAGAAAATAAATATCCAATTTTTAAATAATTTTCTAAAATAGTATTTTTTAAGTTTTTGTTCTAAATATAACACTAATCATTTAAATTTTTAAAATAACATAAATTAATACTAAAATAATTAAAAATATCTTCCTAATAAAAAAAATATAAATCCTAAATTGAAAAAATTGAATCCAAACTTTATATTTTAATTATATATAGTTTATTTTAGTTAAATAATTATTTTTAGAGAAATACCCTAGATTAGCACTAAATCCACTTTTAATGACAACTATAGCACCACAAACAAAAAATCTCATATTTAGCATTTTTATAAATGAGAAAATACTATTTTCTCCCTAATTAACATTACACCTAGACTCGTGAAGTTCCTCCTCTTCAACCTGTGCGGCGCCGATCTTGTACATTGGAATCGCTGGTCGTCGTCTCCAACTCCGGCGACGACATCATCGTCGTATCCATCTCCCGATCGCGCTTCAGCTCATTTTCGGCGACGAAATCGACAGAAATTGAGCTCCCATTTGTCTGCAACTCCGTCACTATCTCCGGCGAGCTATTCCGCATTTCGTCACCATCTCCAGCCTGCGATTCAGTAGAGGTAGAGATTATGCACGCGATTCGGTAGAGGGAAAGCTCCGGCACGTCTGCAATATTTTCCAGGTACTATTCATCTACTTTCCCTCATTTGTGCAGAGGCACGACGCAAGAAGAATGGTAAAACCAAATCTTTTGTTCTTTGTGTGTGTGTTTTTCTAATTTCAGCAACAATTTGTGTTAAACCAAATCTTCTGTTTTTTGTTTCATTAATAGCTCTATAAGTATGTGGTATTTATGCAAGAACTCTCTGCTTTAGAGGTATTCTAATACTGAGTTTGTTTTTCCAACTAGATTTTATCAAATTTTAGTAGTTTCAGTAGGAACAGTCTTATATCATGGTCTTGTTTGCTTTTTCATCTACAATGTGGTGGTCTTATAGTATTACAATCTTCTAAGATAAGAGAGATGGTTTTCTATCGTGATTGTCAATTTTGCTTTTGCCTGGCAATTTATGATTTGTACAGTAATCTTATCTACAGTAAACTCATAGAACCTATTGTTTAATCGGCTGAAAGTGTTGATGTTCTGCTGAAAGTGTGCAGGGGCACATCAGCAATTCAAACGCTTAGTATACGGATACTTAGCATCGCAAACAAAAGTTTTAGCAAATCCTCTGAGAGATTTTCTGTTCTTGTTGCTGCATTTTGTTTCTCACAGTGACAAACCAATTTTGAGAAGAAGCGGTCCAAAGCAAAAATATTGTAAGTGGGGAGACGACTCCTTTTATTTATTTTATTTTAATTTGTGAACGATTTGTCAGAAAATTAAAAAATTGTAAACCAAATTGGTAAATCAAATTCATTGTCCAAGTTATGAATGTGAATTTTCTTTTACTTGATGCTTTTATTTGCATTTTTTTCAGGAAAATATGGTAGAGATTTATTGTGTTTGTGGAAAGTGGAAATTAAATGAAATGGTCAAATGGGAATTTCTAGTTGAAATGGAAAAAGGAGCCTCTGTTTTTGAAGTAGATGAAGATATCAAATATGATGATATACTAGAAATGGTTTCTGAAGATTTTGGAATCGATCGCTCTGTACAAAATAAGGCAATTACCCTTAGCTATGCCCTTCCACTAAGCACAAAGGTGATGATAAATGATGCTCCACCCGTGTATTTGCGCAACGATCGTCAACTACGCACTTTCATAAATAAGCTAAAACAAGATGTTGAACTCATTCGTCTCTGTGTAACAGTGCGTAAAATTGTAACTCATTTCTGATATGTTTTCTTTCGATAATGAAACGATTCGTGCATAACTTCCTAAATTGTTAGAAAAGTTTCCTAAAAATTGAACAAACCTTCCTAAATGTTACAGTACATGAACTTGTATTCTGTTAAAGTTTAATTTCCACACTTTTGCTTGTAATTTAATTCCTCTCTGTTTTAGGTGAGTGACAAATGCAGCATCATTTCTCTTGAGTCCGTAAATGATGAAGCAAATTGTAATGTGGAAAACAGTCAATGCACCCAAATGTTGTAAAATCTAGATGGTGATTCATGTGTTGATGCAACAATTTTGTGTGAAAAACAACGGGTAACATATTTTTCATATTTATTTTAAAGAGATTTGTATAAATAGTTTCATTTTTAGAGAGATCATATTTCTTTATAGTTGCATTAATACTTTTAAAACTTTGTTTTAGGCCCCAGAAAACAGTGATATCGTTGCTGTTGAGAATGTTGGAAACAACATTCAATCGAATATTGTATGCAATTCAGAGATTTGTCAAGTGAAAAACACTCGATTTACAGAAGTAGTAAGAACTTTAAATGGTGATTCTTGTGTCACTCCATCTTTTTCACATGAAAAACAACAAGTAGCATTGGATTTATATCTTTTCTTACAATGGTATATATATTGCTTTCAGCCGATTTATGCATTCTTTCCTAAATCTTTTGTATGTTTTCCAAATTTTTCAAAGAAATCTTCCTAAATTTAAGAAGGTTTTCTAAGTTTTAGGAAACGATTCTTTTACTGTTTATTTATGAAAATTGATAACTAAAGTATGATTATTTCTCTTTTAATATCAATTTTATTTCATTTGTATTAAGTTTCATTTAATATCAATTCTTTTTTATTTTATTTTTTGTAGAAATTTCATACATCGATTCGAAGTGATATGTCAGCAAATGTAGCAGGAAACAACAACTTTTCGAATGGTGATAAAGGATATCATTCACTTCTTTTAAACGCTGCTCCTGATCTTTCTCCAATTCCTATTTCACATTCAACCCGAGGTGCCGATGATATATATGTGAATAGATATTTTAAGAACAAGGATGAGTTGACGGAAAAAATGGGAAAATGGGCATTAGAGTGGAAGTTAAAGTTCAAGTCTCTCTGGTCGAATAAGTCAAGAGTGATATTAGGATGTGTTGATGATAAATGCACTTGGAGGATGCGTGCTTTAAAGGCGGCTGCTTCTGATTACTTTGTAGTGAAGAAATATGTTCATGGGCATACCTGTGATACAACACACTGAAATGCCAACCATAGACAAGGAACCATGAAATTGCTTGGAACTTTAATATGTAGCAACTATGGTGAGAAGAAATATGGACTCAAACCAAAACAGATTATGGAACAAGTTAGATTAGAGCATGGTATACATATTAATTAAAAACAAGCTTGGAGAGTGAAAGACTATGCTCAGAATCTGATGAGAGGGACTCTTGAGGATAGTTATTTCAACCTATCGAAATGGTTGTTTGTGCTTAAAGAGAAAAATCTTGGATCAACAGTTTATTTGGAGATGGATAGTACTGGTAAATTCAAATACACCTTTGTTGCATTTGGTCCATCGATAAGAGGTTTTGCTTTGATGAGAAGAGTGATTGCTGTAGATGGTACATTTCTCAAAGGAAAGTTTAAGGGAACTTTGCTAGGAGCTTGTGCACAAGATGAAGATTTCTCTTTATACCCTCTAGCATTTGCAATAGTGGACTCCGAAAATGAAGCTGCGTGGAGTTGGTTTTTTAATGGGCTGAAGACTATTATCCTAGACGCATCTGATTTGGTATTTGTTTCAGATTGAGCTCCTGCTATTGCAAATGCACTTTCAAAAATTTACCCACTTGCACATCATGGTATTTGCCGAATTCACCTACTGAACAATCTTAAACCAAAGTATGGGAGAAAAGGATTGTTGCCTCGTGTAGAAGCTGCATCTAATGCTTATACTCGTCATGAGTTTAGTGCCATATTCAGCGAAATAAGATGTAGAAGTGTAGATTTAGCCACATATTTAGAAGATGCTGATTTCAGAAAATAGGCTCGGTCTTATGCACCTTCAAACCGATATAATATCATGACAACTAACATTGCAGAGTCATTGAATTCTATGTTAAACATGCCTCGTGAGTTACCTATAATATCTCTTCTTGAAACCATCAGATTGGCTCTTACAACATGGTTTCATGAACGCCGGAAAAAGGCTGCCAAACACAAAAAGCTGGTCACACCACGTGTGGTGAAGGAGATGGTAGAAAGGTATGATGCTGCAATGATACTTGATGTTTTCCAAGTAGATCGATATGAGTTTGAGGTCAAGGATGAGACCCGGAAGTATGTTGTTCATCTGAAAAACAAGCAGTGCACTTGTTGCATCTTTGATGTAGACAAAATACCTTGTATTCATGCCATTGCTGCTGCGAAACGTTCGAAGATGGATGAAAACCAGTTTGTTGATGAATTTTACTTAACAGAAACATAGTTTAAATCATATGCAGAGAGCATTCACCCATGCGGAGATTTAACAAGTTATACATTTCCAGCAGCTGTTGGGGAATTTTCATGCGCACCACCACAAACTAAGAAAAGCAGTGGGAGACCTCCCAAAAAGAGAATCAGGTCAGTTGGAGAGTTTGGAGTTCCAGGTTCAAAATCACAAGGACACAAATGTAGTAGATGTGGTCAAGGAGGGCATAACAAGACTACTTGCAGAATTCCAATATAGTTTACTTATCAAAAAATTTTCTTCTAAGAATACTTTCATGTTTTGTTATCTTAATCTGTTACTTAATACCATTTTCAAAAGATATTTGCTTATTTGCTTAACTTCAACTGTGTTTTCGTATTTAAGAAACGTTTCCTTAATATTACGAAATATTTCCTAAAAATTTTTAAATTTGGTAAGATGATTCTTTCTTGTTTGAAAATTTATTTTCTTATGTGCACATATAAATTTTCTTGTCTGTACGTACTTATGTATTTGTTAATCGTTTTAGTATTCCAAAAATGTCAAAAGATATACATGTTCATGAAATATCAATTGCAATACTACTCATAAAGAACTAAATATTAAAAGTATTGATAAACACTTGAATGAATGATATGGCACAATGGTTACGCACTCTCTCTTTCACACTTCATCTCAAGGTTCGATTCCCCTCCAAATCAAAAAAATGATTTTGCTATTTTGGTATATATATTAAACAAAATGTCATTTTGTTGATTAGATCCAACAGTGCAGTGGTTTCACATTCTTTCTCTTACTCAGTTGTATAAAGTTCGATCTTTCTAATTACAACATCCAGTTTTTTTTTCATTTTTTTAATTAGTTTATTTAGGAAAGAATTCCTTAAAATTATGAAATTTTTATGTGCACATATAAGTTTTCTTGATTATATGTTTTAATCTATTTGACAAAAGATATGGTACACAAAAATGAAATATTATATGTGTAGTATTTATATGTCAAAAATGTCAATTGTTTTAGTTCATGAAATATCAATTGTCCATAAATAAATATTAAAAATAATGATAAACAATTGATGAATAACATGGCACAACGGTTACACATTTCTCTCTTCACCATTTGTGTCAAGGTTCGATTCCTCCTATGTTGATATTAAAGTTTTGCTATTTGAATTAAAAATAGATATATATATATAACAAACAAAATACTTATTTGTTAATTAGTTACACTAGCATATTGGTTAAACATCCCTCTATTTAAACATGTGCCCCGTGTTCGATTCCCCCTTCCACTTCGAGCTGATGGCAATTTTTAGTTTTAAATTTCATTTAATTATTTTATTTAGGAAACGTTTCATTAATATTCAAAAATCATTACTTAATTTAGATTAGTAGCTATATTTTATGTAAAATTTAAGAAGCCTTGATGAAAATTTAAAAAGAATCTTTTATGTTTTGAGAATTTTGTCATAAAACGTGAAATTAATTGAATAAGAGTGGTTATACACCATTGTTCCAACAATCACGGATACGAGTCAAACAAAAACATGGAAATGAAAATGTCTAATCTAAAATTTATCTCCAAACTCATGGAAAATGTCAAATGCCAGCTTCGTTCTTATGTCTTCTTCTACGCCATCTTGTACCTTTGACATATCTTCAATGCCCATAGAATGGCATTCAATCATCTTGAGCACAAAAAGAGAACAATTGGCATCATTTTTCGTCTTAGGAATATTTTTGCTATCAAGCGTCTCAATTTTGAATGATGTGGCATCGACAAGTTCAGCTCTTTGTTCCGCATCAGATTTCAAAAGAAAAGGAATCATCTCTGCACCATAGATAAAAAAAATAGTTTTTGTTCAAAACTACTCAAAAACACACTACCAAATTAACTGTTATAAAACATACCTGTCAATGGTTTAATATGATCAGATCCAAAGCACCTCTTCTTCGAGGGACATTCACATTCCAAAACAGTTATGGCTCGCTTCTTTAAATTAACGGCAGTTCTGATCCAATGTTTGAATTGCCGAATAAAGAAAATGTCATAAACAACATCAATTTTTTCAAACCACTTCTTGTGCAGAGCCCTTGTACCTCTAACAACTTCAATGATCTCTCCTAGAGCAACATTGTTCGGCTTAGTTTTTTTTAAATTGTAGCACAAGTATAGCTTCTTAAAAAACTTTGTCTCCATAAATGTCGCTCTTGGAACGCGGTTGTTGTGAAAATATGCGGGTTCATGATCCCTTCGCCTGCACAACATTAACAATGTGGCGTTAATGTGCTGCAACAATAGAAACAACAAAATCTATTAAAAACCACACAAGAAAAAAATAAGAAGAATCTAATAATTTACCTCTTCATCAATACTAGCCCCTATGGTCTCTATTTGCGCAAACCATGATGGATCTACCGATACATCACCAATTTTGATATGACTGCAAATACAAGGTAGTTACGATGAAATAAAATTACTACAATAAAACTATGTATAAAAATTTAAAACATACTAACCTTGGTTTTCTTAATGTCTTCCAGTGGAGCAACTTATCCAAATGATGCAGAAGAGGAGATCCAAACGGATCTAGAATGGGATGCACCTCGGGTGTAACGGACAACGCCGGATTTCTAGGCGCTCTAAATGGAGTCTTGGTTGATCTAGAAGGAATCACCATCCTCGTACTCCGTCTCTGAAACTTCTGTTCCAGCTCACCGATTTTTGGAGGTGATACTTTAGTCATTTTTCTCTTTTTCAGTTGTCCGATATCATCATCAAGCGGCGGCGCGGGAACATTTGGCCTTGATGGTTCTCCTATGTCCTCTGTTGGAGTTGAGAAAAGGTTGAAGCTTGGCTCGTTGAACGAGGAATGCACTTTCTCCTTCTCCTGTTGAAAAATACAAAATTTTATTTATAGGCACAGTTCTGGATTTTTAAACTATTTAGAAAGCATTTCCTAAATTTATAAACCTGCTCTATGCCATAACAATCATAAAACACCTTACCAATCAAATACCAATACGGGACTTTGTATTCAGAATATACCTTTGCATTTTGAGTTTGATCACGTAAAGGACATTCTTCTAGAGGTGGATTCCAAACTCCATTGTTTCATTTTTTTGGAATCCGTAGTTTCTCTTTTTTACATCTTAGTGGTATCATTTTTCCATTTTCAGGGATCATTGTGAATAATCTTAATAATCGCTTCCAACCAATTACCATTGTGATATGCTTCAATTTTTTGAAGCAATTTTTGTTTTTTTCTCTCCATTTCAGTAAGTAAAGGTGCAGGCTGAACATTTAATGAAAAACACACAAAAAAACACACAAAAAAACACACAAAAAAAGAAAAAATGTTTAAATAATAAAATGTAACAATTCAATTAAGTTTTAATTTAGGAAGCATTTAGGAGGCATTTCTTTAAATTTTAGGAAACCTTGACTAAACTACTTAAACGACTAAAATTTTATTTGAGCTTACCCCATCATTTCGATTAATTGTTGAACCCATCCTATCAGCTGGATTTTCTTGCACCGATGGTGAATGGTGGTGGGTTGGAATATCATTCATCTCAGTTCTCTACAATAATCACAAAATTTTTTAGGAAACAATAAATCAATAAATTATTAAAAGAAAAAATTATTACCATTGATCATACCTCATATTGAGCAGGCGGAGGTATGTGATCATTTTCATTTTGTTGAAATGATGAGGATTGATGGTGAGAAGAAGGATTACCATCCATGTTAGCTCTCTCCAACAATTAAATTTTTTTTACAGATAATTAAATAATCAATTTTACAACGAAAAACGATAGTAATAATCATACCTCATTTCTAAAGTTTTCAAACATGTCTTCTATTCGTGACAAGCGATCATTCAATAATCTAAACCCATCTTCAACAACTCTCATAAGATTGTCCAGCTTGGCCTTAACTTACTCATTAGTAGTAGATTGTGGGTGCTCTTCTGATGGTCTAGAAAGCCTAAACGATTGCCTCGCAATCTCTTCCATCGCACCGGGAACATCAACAGATCCATTCAGCCAATCTTCTTTGGTTACTCGGTAACCTTTTTTGATGAAGTCCACAATGGCATAAATGTCTTCATCTTCCTCATCCTCCAATGATATAGAATCTTCTCCATCATTCTCAAGAGATGGGAGTATACATATAACTTTAACCTACAAAACAAAACAAATTAATTCATTAAAGATCAAGAAAGAATTCCTAATTCATTATAATATTATAAACTTATGTTCTGGATCTGTGAGAGAGTAGGCTTGTGTGTCTTGGTGAATCGTTGTGCAATGAATCCATTTCTTTGTGCAAGGGCATCGATCTCACTAAATGAAGACTGGAGAAGTGGTACAGATGCTAATAGCCACAGTTGGAGCTCCATAGGAAATCCGTGGAGATGATATTTCCCTTTTTCTAGATTGGCTTTTTTAACAGATTTAAGGAGCATCATGTACGAATCTCTACCCCAACAATGATTTTGAAGCTTCTGGATATCTTGTGCAATTTCCACATTTGATGATGGAAATTTGTATGCACTATACTTATGGAGCAAGATTCCTTCGATCAGCAATAACATACCCAATGAAAACCTTTCGTCGAGCGAATCCTCATTGGTCTGTCGAAGTACATCCTCTATATCTTTTAAAGTGTGGCTCCCATTTAACCTTTCCCACACAATACTTTGTTTTTCGCAATCTTCCGATCGCTCTTCTTCTCTACATTTTAGATCCGTAACCATATGAAATTCTCTTATCGAGAATCTCATAGGTTGCCCAGCAAACTGAAACCATAACTCGTTCTTCTTTTTTGTATCAATTTGTCTTGACAAAATGAAATGAACGAGCTTGCCCGAGAATTCCAACCCTCTCTCACCAGCAAGAACAAGAGGGCCCATAAAACTATTTTTTACACGCTGAAACTGAGCATCTCCTAACAGCTCTTTAACAATTTGAATAACATTTAATGTGGAAGCTTGGTTAATAACGACTACTTGTTGGGGTTCTTCTCCGAAGCTATACCGCAACTGAGGTAAAGGAATTCTTAGGGGGAATGAGTCTCCCATGTTTATATCTATAAAAATCGATGAATTTGTTAACGTTAGCACTATCTGATTTATTTAGGATTAAGGAATGTCTTACTAAAAGTATGAAATGCCTTCCTAAAACGATTATTAAATTTTAGGAAAACTTCGATCAAGTTTAGGAAGAATCTCTAATGTTTTAGGAATTATTTCCTAAATCGTTATTAATGTAGTTATCTCTAATGTTTTAGAAATTTTAGGTAGTAGTTCTTATGTTTTATGAATTCTTTCCTAAAATGATGAATTTGATGTAGTCTTTTTTTCTGTTTAGTTAATCACATATGTCTTAACAGAAATCCGAATGTGTTCTGTGAAATATTATTCCATTATTTTAACTAACCAAAACTAAGACCAATTTTGACACAAACCGCTGATGATAATACTCAAAAGACTTTATAAAGTTTTTAACTCAAAGTTTATTAGCACATGAAATTCGAAATAAAACTTACAATAACAGTTGGAGAGAAAGTGGTGATACTGATTTTCTGGTAGCTGGTAAAGATGATCTGCAAATCGAGAGAATCAACATTCATACATTAAAAACTCATCTACCAAAAGATGAAACAAAAATAACATCTACCAAAAATAACATCTACCAAAAATCAACATTTTTGAACATTTTGTTCCATTCTACGTGTACACAAAATATGCTACTCCAATCATTGACAAACATTATATAAGTCATTCCAAGATAATCTGTCCACAAAATCCTAACCACAGATTATAGTATATATGATGTTCAGAAAAGATTCTGATGCAGATGATGAAACTCTGAATTTTTATGTCAAGTGCAGATGATAGAACAAATCAAGAAAAGAAGAGAGAAGAACAAAAATACATTGTTCCACTTAAAACAAATACAGAAACAGACTGGTACAGAAGACAAGGAGATTATTGTAACAATGATATCTCCAACATCTAAATAGCAATATCAAGTTTGATAAATCCAGACATGATGGTTGAAATTACACTAACACATTTTTCTCTAACATACACAAAACTAGATAACCTGAGAGCATCATCTTCCACAAACAACAAGCACAAATGTTACAACAAGCACATTGTTCCACTTAAAACAAATACAGAAACAGACTGGTTTATTGGTCTATACATTCGAATATTCAACATCTAATATTAATATAAGAGAATTAGTGTTTTTCTAATTTTTTAAAATAGTAACAATGTAGTTTCTATTGTGATGTATCTCGAAATTTAGTACATGTAATTTCTAAGTTTTTGTCCAGTTTAGAATTTTGCTCAGCTTTCTTTTTTTTCATCAGTACGCAAGTGCCTTGTGAGTGGACAATATACCCCTGGATACACAGCAACTACAATTCGCTCACGGACAAAGATCAACTACGTCCTATTTCTATTCCTAATATTATCCTGCAAGGTATGCCTCATCAAACCGTAGAGAGAACAACGAAAATCGACGGGAGTTGTAAGCAGATCCAAGAAGAGAACAGACAACGAAAATCTCAACCTAATTCCAGATTTAAGCAAATACAAGAAGAGAACAAACAACAAAAATCGAAAGAGATTTTTACCTCTGTGAAGACGATGAAGGTCGATTTCGGCGGAGGAGACGACGAGAATCGTCGATGAGGAAGAAGGTGAAGGTGGAGCTGGATGTCGACGAAGAGAAGAGAGATTTCGACGGGAGAAAGAAAAATCGACTGGAGTTTCGACGGCGGCGTGTCCTCGTGTTTGTGACAGTTTTAGATTAAAATAAGAGAAGTTATGTTTGTCATTTTACATTTAAAAAAATGTTATTTCTAAGATTTTAGATTAGGGATGCTAATTTAGTCACTAAATCTAGATTTAGTGATAAATTAGTCATTTGTCCTTATTTTTACATAATAATTTGTGTTATTTTAGAAATTTTTTTAATGTGGTAGATTTGAAAAATAAATTTAAAAATACTATTTTACAATATTACTCTATTTTTTAATATAAATATATTATTTTTGTTGTTTCTTTATCTATTTTTTATAAATTTAATCGTTCTCTAACTAATTTCATTTACGGTAATTTACAGTTAATGCGTACTTGAAGTCTAATTATCCATATTGAACCCATTCAGCCTATATTAACAATGGAAAAGATTAGATAGATAAATAAATTTTTCTTCGTTTCGGAATTATTTACTGATCAAACATATGTCGAATATGGCAGCGAGATCGAAGATTGAGCCACCAAAGATTGCATATAAAACGAAGGGAAATGACGGTTCGAAACAAACAATCATATTAGAATGTGAAATATCCAACTTTATGAGATATTTTTATACTATTATATAAGATATATGAACTACTGTAGTGATTAGCAATTGATTTTGAGTTAGATCCATTCCAAATATGGCATGAAAAAATTTATCTCTTAATTTCCACTTGTGTGAAACAAATCATCCTTATTGTTGAATCATACGAATTCATTTGTGGAATTCGATAACAGAATATGAATAAGCATTACATATGATTTCACATCGACGAAAACCTGAATCGAGTGCTAAATTTGTTAACTGCGAAAGAGATCTTTCTTTACCACCAGAACATTGTGTTAACATCAGCATGTCCATTGCAAACACAGTGTTTGAGAAAAAGTCATTGCACTTTGGTTCTGTTGGTGTAATCATATCCACAATAATCACTTTCCCGTTTTCCGGTAGACTCGTCCAACAATTTTTTAGAAGCTTTATACAATGTTCGTTCGTCCAATCATGTAGTATACACTGCCATTAATTTTAATCAATATATTTAGGAAAAAGTGAAATTTGATTAATGATGAAAATTGAGAGGAGCAATCCGCTTATTGCACCATTTCTGCTTCTATATATATAAAAAACTTACTTTCATAAAGATAGCATCTCCCTTTGGAACTTCTACAAACATATCTCCGGAAACATGCTCGACTCCTATAAATTAAACCAAACAAGTTTTAGGAAGTATAATTATAGCTCAAACTAGCAAATATACAAGTTATCAAAGATAAAGTAGTTTCGTACCTGGATAAAAAGGAGCATGAGTTAAAACATGAGGTAAATCAAAATTAACACCTTTCATATTAGGATACTTGGAAGTGATTACACCTAATATGGTGCCAGTTCCTCCTCCTACATCAACCAAAGTCTTAACATCTGTAAATCCTTTGTAGACTTCTAGAACCTTCTTCATAATCATGATGGAAGGTTCTGACATGGCACGATTAAACTCTTCAGCAAACTGTTCATTCGAACCAATGTATTCAAAAATTCTTATGCCATGGGCAGAGCTGAATGCATCTCTTCCTTCTAGTATCACATCTTTGAGATTTGTCCTATGCAAAAAAAAGAACCACCATTTTGAGTGTTTCATATATATAGTTTTTGTTTTTCTTTCTTTAAATCGGATTTAATTAACTAGTTTAATTCTGCGTATACACATGGTTAATATCGAATGAAGTACGAACCATGTTTTGAAAAACACTTGGCTTTGGCACAACATAAACAAAGACGCGAGAGAACCTGAACCATCACTATCTTTCAGGAAATACTTGCAAACCGGTTGGGCTGCATACACCCTCTCTGTCTTTCCGGTTTGGTCTCTTTCAAGCATACGGCACTTCAAGATCGAGTGGCTGACGAGTAATCGTAACATCCTGTCTAGCAAAATCGGTGCTTCTGGGTTTATTGGTTTGGTTGGGAGACTAACCGTTATTTCAGACGGCGATAGCCACGCGTTTTTACCTGCCGCAACGATTGTTTCAATGACACCAAGCTCCAAGGCGGCTTTAAAAACCATAGGAAAAGCCAGAGTGTTCACGATACTCTCAGCTTGCAAGCTCACCATTTTCTCGTCGGTTTCTTGTTCTTCTTTGGTTAAAGCCGATTTAGGGTAAGTGGTTATGTGCTCTTGAACATGGTTCGACATTGC
>JAEVFF010000591.1:0-29056 GCA_018901945.1 Pugionium dolabratum
ATGGCCGAACAAATCTCTACACTTTCGTGCATGACAAGAGAAAGGTCAGGCTAGCTCCTCTTACACCTGCCCAGGTACATGAGCTTCAACAGCAAATGAGTAAGGAAAAGAAGCTCATTAAATCTAACTTTCTTATTCAACCGAGTCATGTCTAGAGAGCTTTAGCCTCGAAGGATCTAATGCTACTAATGGTTTTCAAAGAAGTATTGAATGTAGAAAAAGAACAGGTAGAGCTACCTCCTGAAGTAGCAACTCTCCTCAACAAGTTCCAGGATGTGTTTCCAGAGGAGATACCAGTAGGCTTGCCACCCCTACGAGGCATAGAGCACCAGATCGACCTCATACCCGGAGCAGCCCTGCCCAACCGGCCAGCCTACCGGATGAGTCCAGAGGAGTCTAAGGAGCTTTAGAAGCAAGTCAAGGAGCTTCTGGAGAAAGGCTATGTTCGAGAGAGCCTCAGTCCATGTGCCGTACCAGTGCTACTAGTGCCCAAGAAGGATGGGACTTGGCGAATGTGCATGGACTGCCGAGCAATCAACAACATCACAGTCAAGTACCGGCATCCAATACCACGGCTGGATGACATGCTAGATGAGCTGAGTTGAGCCACGGTCTTCTCCAAGATAGACCTCAAAGTGGATACCACCAGGTCAGGATGAAGGAAGGTGATGAATGGAAGACTGCTTTCAAGACAAAGCAAGGGCTCTACGAGTGGACAGTCATGCCATTCGGCTTGACTAATTCCCCAAGCACCTTCATGCGCCTTATGAACCATATTCTTAGGGCGTACATCAGTAAGTTCGTTGTAGTTTATTTCGATGACATTTTAGTTTATAGTAAGTGCTTAAGGGACCACCTCACACATCTTGAGTTGGTGCTTGAAACCCTTCGACAAGAAGAGCTTTATGCCAATCTCAAGAAGTGCATCTTTTGTACTGATAAGCTTGTCTTCTTAGGTTTTGTTGTAAGTTCACAGGGCTTACAGGTTGATGAAGAGAAGATTGGAGCCATACAAGAATGGCCAACACCGAGCAACATCAGCCAAGTGAGGAGTTTCCATGGTCTGGCCAGCTTTTACAGAAGATTCATGCCCAACTTCAGCAGTATTTCCTCACCATTGATGGCAGTAGTGAAGAAGAACGTGGGATTCAGCTGGGGAGAAGCTCAGGAGAAGGCATTCCAGGCCTTGAAGGACAGCCTTAAGCATGCACCAGTACTAGTCTTGCCCGACTTCAATAAGACGTTTGAAGTGGAGTGTGATGCCTCTGGAATAGGCATAGGAGCAGTGCTAACCCAAGGAGGAAGGCCAGTAGCATACTTCAGTGAGAAGCTAGGTGGTGCTTCACTCAACTACCCCACCTACGACAAGGACCTCTATGCCCTAGTCCGATCATTGGAGACTTGGCTGCATTACTTGCTGTCCAAGGAGTTTGTGATATACACTGATCACGAGACTCTCAAACACCTCAGAGTGCAAACCAATCTCAAGAGGAGACATGCCAGGTTGATGGAGTTCATAGAGACCTTCCCGTATGTCATCAAGTACAACAAGGGCAAAGACAATGTGGTTGTTTAAACGGCTCCAATCGGTTCATTTGAAGGCACGGATGGACCTGCCTGGTCCAAGGCGTGTTTGAGCTTCTAGAATGCTTAAGGGAACTCCTAGAAGTACCAAAAAGTCTCCTGGTCGCAAAAGAAACGTTTGGATACTTTCATATAAGGAAAGTTCCAAACGTGGTAAGTTTCGAAAACTCCAATTTGATGTATGGTGCATGACTTGATCTGGCCTTGTTTTGGGTGAGCTGCATGCCGCCGCATGTCCTCTGTGAGTCATTATTATAGGCCAGGTTTGGTCTTGGCTGGCCGCTTCTTGGTTAAGCTTGGATTCATGAAGATACACCCATGTATCCTTTTGCGCGTATTTGGCCGCCTTTGTGTGCCTTGCCCCGGCCAGGCCGGGAAGTTGGCCGGGGGTTGTGCCGATGACCTCATCATACCGATGCATGATGGGGACATCAGGTCATATGGCCGGCCAGGAGACCAGACTGGCCGACCAGGAAGCCTGCCCTAGACAGCCAGCCATTTGGCACGTCTGCCGGTCCAAGCGGCACCACCGGACCCTCGATCAACAGGACCGGACTGATCAGCATTGCCGGCAGAGAGGCCTAAACCTCCGGCCCAACTGATGGCGACGTGGATGACACCGCCGGTCCCATTTGTGATGCCGCCGGCTCCGGGTTCAACTTGGCCGGTCCAGAAGGCATTCTGGCCAGCACCTCGCACAGTCCAGCCGGTACAGCCGATCCAACCGAGTACACGGGCATTTCAGCATGTACACAAGGAGACTCGGACCAGATAAGCTACCAGCTTCAGGACATGCATCTAGAGGAAGTCTCTACACCAGTGGTGCCACTAGGAGCAATGACAAGGAGCAGATCAAGAGCATTGTTCCACAAGTTCAGCTTATGGGTCGACAAGCTCCTAGAGGAAGATCGACTAAGGACAGTGAGCCAGAAGTGCAAAGAAGAGTCCAAAGGCTTCTCAACAATGCAATGGACTTCAGAGACTTGGGCTTTAGTGGCAAGAGAGGTCAGGGCCCAAAGATTCCAAACCCTACTCCAAGTCGAAGACTAGGAGCACGGCGCGTGCATGCCACAAGGACAGCCACCTTCCATTTCTTAGCCGTGAGGTAAGAAAGGTAAGTTTTCAATTCGAATATATGCCTCTTTCTATTTTGCAGGGTAGGATCTAGATTATTTACATTTTTGAGTCAAAGACATTTTAGAAATAGGTCCTTTTTCGGTTATGCACTTTTGTACATTTTCCATGTGTGCACTTTCGTAAATTTTTCTTTACTTTCTTTGAGTCGACCCTAGAAGGTCAAGCTGTCGAGCATATTAATAAGGCTTCGTCCAGCATTGTAGTTAGACCTGTGAGATTCCAGGCCATAAGGCACGTGAGAGCTGAGCAAGACCGTGCTGAGGGTCCAGAGCACCTTAGGACACGACACGAACAAGAGGAGCCCCAGCAAGATGGAGATGAGGACGCACCACCTCATAACTATCACCCTAGGCTGAGAGGACCTCCACGGCAACCAGAGGCAGAAGATGATGGCTTCGAGCCATATGGTCTTCACCAGAGACCAATGATGCCTCCTAGACATCATGAGGATGGAGATGAACATGCCTACAGCTGGGTAATTCATCCTGATGTCAAGCTAACACCTCCTAGTTTTGCAGATAAAGTAGACCCCGAAGCCTATCTTGATTGGGAGAGGAGGATGGACCACATCTTCGATCACTACAACCAACCAGGCCCTAGGAGAGTCTCCATGGCAGTAGCACAAATCATGGAAAATGCCCTCATCTGGTGGGATCGTGAGGTGTCTGACCGAAGGAGGAAAAGATTGATTTTTGTAGACTCATGGGTCGACATGAAAGACCTCATGAGACAAAGGTTTGTTCCACCTTATTTTCATAGAGATTTGCAACGACGTTTTCGTACTCTTAAGCAGGGTACCAGATCAGTAGAGGAGTACCACGAAGAGTTTGAGAGACTAAGGAGCATGCTGGAACTCAATGACGATGAGGAAGCTTTGATGGCACAATTCTTGGATGGACTCCAAGAAAGAATCAGCCACAAGGTGGAAAGGCAAATCTACAATGACTTCAAGGACTTGTTCCACCTATTTGTCCAGGCTGAGCAGCAAATCAAACGTAAGAGCCAAGACATCCGCAGCAAGCCTAAGACGCCTTGGGCACCAAGCAACATTCCCAAGCCTGTAGACAAAGGCAAAAGCATAGAGATCGAGTCACGGTTCAAGAGCAAGCCTCCTGGGCCAACCCGTGACCAGAGAGAGCCTAGTAAGTCCTTGAACCCTCATAGATCACGTGACATTACTTGTTTCAAGTGTAGGGGTCGCGGACACATCTCAAGGGAGTGCCCAAACAACCGAGTAATGCTGATTACGGAAGCTGGAGAGTAGGAATCCCAAGATGAAGAAGACTATGAACCAGAAGGAGAATACGGTGACATTGAGTACCCTGATGTGGGGGAAGTGCTGGTCACTAGACGCATTCTCTGTGCAATGGTGGATCCCTCAGAGACCATCCAGAGGGAAAACATCTTCCATAGCCGTTGCACCATCAACGGCAAGGTATGTAACCTCATCATAGATGGTGGTTCTTGCACTAACGTATCTAGTGCGTACAGGGTTGATAAGCTAGGTCTAGAGAAGACAAGGCACCCTCGACCATATAGACAGAGATGGCTCGATGACAAAGTAGAGCTCAAGATCCATGAGCAAGTCACTGTGCCATTCAGTGTGGGCAAGTACCCAAGACCAAGTCGTGTGCGACGTGGTGCCCATGCAAGCTGGCCATCTTCTGCTAGGAAGGCCATGGCAGTTTGACAAAGAGACCAGGCATGATGGCTGAACCAATCTCTACACTTTTGTGCATGATAAAAGAAAGGTCAGCCTAGCTCCTATTACACCTGCCCACGTACACGAGCTACAACTCCAAATGAGTAAGGAAAAGAAAATTATCAAGTCTAATTTTCTTATTCAACCAAGCCATGTCCGGAGAGCTTTAGCCTCGAAGGATTTAATGTTACTAATGGTTTTCAAGGTAGTGTTAAATGTAGAAAAGGAACAAGTAGAGCTACTTCCTGAAGTAGCAATTCTCCTCAACAAGTACCCGGATGTATTTCCAGAGGAGATACCAGCAGGCTTGCCTCCTTTACGTGGCATAGAACACCAGATTGATCTAGTGCCCGGAGCAGCCCTGCGCAACCGGCCAGCCTACCGGATGAGTCCAGAAGAGTCCAAGGAGCTTGAGAAGCAAGTCAAGGAGCTCTTGGAGAAAGGATATGTTCGAGAGAGCCTCAGTCCATGTGCCGTACCAGTGCTACTAGTGCCCAAGAAGGATGGGACTTGGCGAATGTGTGTGGACTGCCAAGCAATCAACAACATCACAGTCAAGTACCGGCATCCGATACCACGGCTGGATGACATGCTAGATGAGCTGAGAGGAGCCACGGTCTTCTCCAAGATAGACCTCAAGAGTGGATACCACCAGGTCAGGATGAAAGAAGGTGATGAATGGAAGACTGCTTTCAAGACAAAGCAAGGGCTCTACCAGTGGACAGTCATGCCATTTGGCTTGACTAATGCCCCAAGCACCTTCATGCGCCTTATGAACCAAGTTCTTAGGGCGTACATCAGTAAGTTTGTAGTGGTTTACTTTGATGACATACTAATTTATAGTAAGTGCCTACGGGAACACCTCACACATCTTGAGATGGTACTTAAAACCCTTCGACAAGAAGAGCTTTATGCCAATCTCAAGAAGCGCATCTTTTGTACGGATAAACTTGTCTTTTAAGGTTTCGTTGTAAGTTCAGAGGGCCTACAGGTTGATGAAGAGAAGATTCGAGCCATACAAGAATGGCCAACACCAGGCAACATCATCCAAGTAAGGAGCTTCCACGGATTGGCCAGCTTCTATAGGAGATTCGTGCCCAACTTCAGCAGTATTGCCTCACCACTGACGGCAGTAGTGAAGAAGAACGTGGGATTCAGCTGGGGAGAAGCTCAGGAGAAGGCATTCCAGGCCTTGAAGGACAGCCTTACACATGCACCAGTGCTAGTCCTGCCCGACTTCAACAAGACGTTTGAAGTGGAGTGTGATGCCTCTGGAATAGGCATAGGAGCAGTGCTAACCCAAGGAGGGAGACCAGTGGCATACTCCAGTGAGAAGCTAGGTGGTGCCTCACTGAACTACCCCACTTATGACAAGGAGCTTTATGCCCTTGTCCGAGCATTGGAGACTTCGCAGCATTACTTGCTGTCCAAGGAGTTTGTGATCCACACTGATCACGAGACTCTCAAACACCTCAGAGGGCAAAACCAATCTCAAGAGGAGACATGCCAGGTGGATGGAGTTCATAGCGACCTTCCCGTACATCATCAAGTACAAGAGGGCAAAGGACAATGTAGCCGACTGCATATTCAAGGAGGTATTTGCCTTGATATCAACCATGGAGGCAAAAGTCCTTACGGATTCGAGCACATCAAGGATCTATACAAGGATTGATCCTGACCTGCCTGAGAGCTACAAGAGTGTAGCCACAGGAGTCATTGGTAAAAATTCTACATCCTTGAGGTTTTGTTCCGAGGAAAGGAAGGCTGTGCATACCACAAGTATCATTAAGGGAGCTTATCATCCGAGAAGCTCATGGAGAGGACTCATGGGCCACTTTGGTGTCGACAAGACTCTAGCAGTGGTCAAGGAGCACTTCTACTGGCCACACATCAAGAGGACAGTAGAAGCACATTGTGCAAGATGCCCCACTTGCAAGAAGGCAAAGTCCCGAGTGCAACCTCACGGGTTGTATCTCCCACTGCCCATACCAACACATCCATGGGTGGACATCTCGATGGATTTTGTTCTAGGTCTGCCCAAGATCAATCACAAAGATGCAATCTTTGTAGTGGTGGACAGATTCTCCAAGATGGCACACTTCATCCCATGTGCCAATGTCAATGATGCCACACAAACAGCTGAGTTGTTCTTCAGGGAGATAGTACGACTTCATGGAGTGCCAAGGACCATCGTATCAGATAGGGACACCCAGTTCCTCAGCCATTTCTGGAGGACCCTTTGGAGAAAGCTAGGCACGAAGCTACTCTTCTCAACCACTTGCCATCCTCAAACCGATGGCAAAACTGAAGTTGTCAACAGGACCCTATCAACTCTTCTCAGAACAACACTAGGGAAGAACCTAAAGACTTGGGTGGAGTGCCTGCCAATCATTGAGTTCGCCTACAACCGAGCCGTGCACTCAGCAACCAAGAAGACACCATTTGAAGTGGTATACGGCTTCAACCCTCTCACCCCATTGGAGCAAACACCACTGCCACCAACTGAGATGACCAACCTCAACGGAGCATCCAAAGCAGAGTTCATAAGGAGGTTACACCAGAAGGTAGCAGAGAACTTGGAAAAGAGGACCGGACAGTACGTGACTCATGCCAACAAGGGAAGAAAGGAGGTGATCTTTCAACCAGGCGATTGGGTGTGGCTACACCTACGGCAGGAGAGGTTTCCAAACCTAAGGAGTTCCAAGCTAGCACCAAGAGGAGATGGACCATTCAGAGTGCTTGAGAGGATCAACAACAACGCCTACCGGATCGAGCTTCCAGGTGAGTTTAATGTGTCCAATACGTTTAATGTCACTGACTTGGCTCCTTTCCATGCAGATGAACCAGTTTTGAGGACAAAACCAACTGAAGAGGGAGGGAATGATGAGGACATCAGGTCGTACATCAAGCCAGGAGACCAGACTGGCCAACCAGGAAGCTTGCCCGAGACAGCAGGACCATCCGGCGCGCCTGCCGGACCAGACAGTACCGCCGGACCCTCGACCTATAGGACCAGACCGGTCAACATCGCCGGCGGAGAGGCCCAAGCTTCCGGCACACTTCGTGGGGACGTGAATGACACCGCCGGTCCCCCTGATGACACCGCCGACTCCGGGATCAACTTGGCCGGTCCTGAAGTCATTCCGGCCAGTACCGCCACAGTCCAGCCGGTACAGGCGATCCAGCCGAGTACACGCGCACTTCCACTTCTACACAAGAGGACTTGGACCAAATGATCTACCAGCTCCAGGACATGCACTTAGAGGAAGTCTCAACACCAGTAGTACCTCAAGGAGCAATGACAAGAAGCAGATCAAGGGCGCTCTTCCACAAATTCAGCCTATGGGTCAACAAGCTTCTAGAAGAATATCGACTAAGGACAATGGGCCAAAAATACAAGGAAGAGTCCAATAGCTTCTCAACAACACAAGGGACATCAGAGACTTGGGCTTTAGTGGCAAGAGAGGTCAGGGCCCAAAGATTCTTAACCCTACTCCAAGTCGAAGACTAGGAGCCAGGCGCGTGCATGCCACAAGGACGGCAACCTTCCATTTCTTGTCCATGAGGTAAGTTAAGGTAAGTTTCAATTCGAATATATGCCTCTTTCTATTTTTCAGGGTAGGATCTAGNTTCAAACCATATATTGCCTTCCTAAGTCTTAGAACCTGTCCCTCTTTGCAAAGATCTTCAAGGCCTGTGGTGGAGTCATATACACTTCCTCTTCAAGTTCTCCTTGTAGGAATGCGTTCTTGACATCCATTTGCCATAAGTCCCAAGTCAGATTCGTAGCTAGTGAAAGAACAACCCTTACAGTGTGTAGCTTAGCCACCGGTGCAAATGTATCAGTATAGTCCTCTCCATATGTCTGAGTGAAACCTCTTGCAACTAGACGTGCCTTGTACCTTTCTATGTCCCCATTGCTCTTATACTTGATGGTGAACACCCACTTGGAACTCACAGCCTTCTTGCCTTTGGGAAGTTCTTGTATATCCCATGTATGATTCCTTTCCATAGCTCCCTTCTCATCTCTTACTGCATCTAACCATTCTTTCTTGCTCTCAGCTTCTTCATAAGTCCTTGGAATCTGACTTTGTTCAATCTTTCCAAGGAATGCTTGATGACTAGATGGCAAGAGGTCAAGGGAACAAACAGCTTGTATGGGATGAGCCACGGCCTGGTTGTTGTAGAATACCCTAGTGTTTACCCAATTGGACGGGTCTTTCCTAAGTCTAGTACTCCTCCTTAAATGCTGAACAGGTGGTGCAGCCTCCTCTACAACCGTTTCCTCTTCCATTTGGTGAATAGGTTCCTCTATACCCACTTCCAAGTCGTCTTGTTCTTGATTTTGGGCCATAGCTTCTTCTTGGATTGGAGTTGGTTCTTGAGTTACCACCCCTTGTTCATTCTCTTGGGTATCTTGTGAACTACTTAAGGTTCTTGTTTCTTCGTGTCTTGAATCCTTTGGCAGATCATTTCCCAAATGATTCAAGAGAAACCTCAAACTCGTAGCCAAATCAGAAGGTGACCTTGAGAGATCCTTCAATCCTTCCCAATCTTTCTGATCATAATAGCTTTGTTCTTCTATGAACTTGACATCTCTAGACACATATGTCCTGTTGTTGCTCGGATCATAGCACTTATAACCCTTTTGTGTTGTCGAATATCCAAGGAACATACACTTGATGCTCTTTGCCTCCAACTTGTTTCTTAGATCACCTGGAACATACACAAAGCACACACACCCAAATACACGTAAATGATCAATGGAAGGTTTAGTTTTATTGAGTACCTCAAATGGGGATATATCTTGCAAGACTTTGGTTGGAATCCGATTGATGAGGTAGCAAGCAACCAAGACTGCATCTCCCCAAAAACTTTTAGGAACATTGGTATGAAACATCATGGATCTTGCTACTTCCATTAAGTGTCGGTTCTTCCTTTCAGCAACTCCATTTTGTTGTGGTGTGTGTGGACAGCTAGTTTGATGTAGTATTCCATGTTTGTTTAGATGAGCTTTGAATCTTTGACTTGTGTATTCCCCTCCATTATCTGATCTTAACACTTTGATCTTGGCATTGAATTGATTAGTAACATAATTATGAAAGTTTATAAATGCCTCATAAACCCTATCTTTAGATGGAAGTAATGTAACCCATGTATATTTCGATTTCTCATCTATAAAGGTCACAAAGTATTTATTCCTATCTCTAGACATGTAAGGTGAGGTCCAAACATCGGAATGTACTAAATCAAAGCAATGCTCATAAATTGTAGACGATTTAGGGAAAACAACACGACAATGTTTGCCAAGGATACAAGCCTCACAAACTGAGTGATCATAAGCGACATTAGGAATTATTAAGCTTAAAGCACGAGCATGAGGATGTCCTAATCTAGCATGCCATAAGACATCTTTATTAGCAAAAACACAGGATTTGAAAGCTAAGGAATCCAAATTGCTTGGAGGGTCTTCAAGAACATAGAGCTCATCTTGAGTTACACCACCTCCAAGTATCTTACCACTCTTAATATCCTGAAAGTAAACATTGTTAGGCCCAAATGTAACATTGCAATTGAGGTCTTTAGTAGCCTTTTTGACAGAAACTAGATTAGACTTAAATTTAGGTACAAAGAATGCATTAGTTTCTTTGTCAAATAGTCTTAATTTTCCGGTTCCTTCAATTGGAATACCCTTACCATCAGCTATAGTTACTTGTCCTAGACATGGTTCAATGTTCTTTAACAACCTAGCATTGCTAATCATATGGTGAGAAGCACCTGAATCCACTACCAACTTATGATCTGGTTTATCAAGCGATTTATGGGAGTAGAGTGTGATACCGGAGAGTTTTGAGGCATAGGCCTTGATGAGATCCTCCAAGTCACTCTTCTTAACATACTCCATGGATACATTCATAGCTAGCTCCCCTCCTTGGTTGGATGAACTTGCCGGTTCAGTCGCAACCATTTGAGAGATGTTAGCCTTTGAATCCTTGAACCGGTTTGGCTTGAGATGAGGATGAAGTATCCAGCACTTGTCCTTGATGTGGCCATTCCTCTTACAATGCTCACACATCACACTCTTCCTATCCTCTTGCTTAAACACGCTTTTGTTGGCCATGACTAGTTCTCCTTTACCACCAAACAAACCAATGTTGCCTTGCTCCCTTTGAATCCGTGAGCACACCTCTTCGAAATCAGGGAGTTTTGGCTCTCTCAGGATGGACTTAATCACATCCTTAAAGGCTGGATTTAGGTTGAGAAGGAGCCCAAATATCTTGTCTTGTTCCTTCCTTTCATTAAGCACCTTTGGATCCATAGAACTTGGTCTCAACATGTCAAGCTCGGACCATGTTGACTGGAACTTGCCCAGGAATTTTGTGAACTCCATATCCTCTTGGTGTAGATCATTGAGAGCCTTCTTAACCTCATACACACGGCTGAGGTTTGAAACATCCCCATACACCCTCTTGAGAGTGTCCCAAAGAGACTTGGCAGTTTCACAATGTGAATAAGCTTCAAGAATGGATGGGTCCAATGAATTTTGGAGGAATCCAAGGACTGATTGATCTTCTTGGAACCACCTAGCTTCTTCTTTTCTTGTTGCCTCATCCTTCTTCTCCTTTGGATCATCTATAGATGGAGTATTATCCTCCAAGATGTGATTCCAAAGTCCTTTGCCACAAATGGCTGTCTTGATGGTTCTTGACCATAATGTGTAGTTCAAGCCTTTGAGAACTACTGCTATCACCGTAGGTTTCAGGCTGGAACTAATTTGAACTGTATCCTCCATTGTTAGGCTTTGAAGAGCTCAAAGGAAGCAGCTTTTATGGTTGAATGAAACCGTGAGTTTTTAGTCTAAAGACTGAGAGATTTTTGACAGAATTTTAGATTAGAAACTGAGAGATTTGAGTAGAAAAGATAAGAGAATGATCTTATGCTCTGATACCATGTAAGAATATTGAGATTATAGAGGAGAAATGTGAAGAATTGAATCTGAAAACTCAAAGAGAAGTATGAGAAAATGAGAAATGACTTAGACTTATGGAGAAGAATCTCCTAAGAGTATATTATACATTGAGTCTTTACAGCCCTTTTATAGAGGATTTACAATGTGAACACAAAAGAAAACGAATTCAAACTTGTGGATGAGTTTGAATAGAGGAGGAGCCTGTCAACAACCAATGAGAAGAGAGGAGACAGCATGGGCATGACTGTTTGGTGTGGTTGCCAAGACTGTGTGCAGCATGGGCATGACTGTTTGGTGTGGTTACCAAGACTGTGTGCAGCATGGACATGTCCTTTTCACCTTGATTCTTCTCCCATGGTAGCTATTTAACCATTTTAACCATGTGGTTAATAATAACTCCCTCCTTTTTCATTTCCCTTGTTATTCAAACTGAATTTTCGTGCTCACACTTGCCTTGTAGGTCAAGATAGGTTTTATTTGATTTTCCTATGTCAATATTGGATTATTTGGAAGCTTTGTCATTTTCTTTTTCTGTCCCAAATTTTGTCAAAATCTAGAAAATTGAGCTAGCTTAACGTAGACATTGGGTTCGAATCACTTTGAGCTCTAAATCAAAAGTTACAGACAATTTATTATGGACATGTCAAGTTGATCGGCTAGTTAAAGTGATAATTCTAAACTGATCATTGGTTCTCATTGAGGAAAGTCTAATAAATGAAGGATAATGCATGGCATCACACAGTTTGTGATAGATTTGTTTATTTGGACGCTTTGTCGTCTCTTTTTATGTTCCAAATTTTGTCAAAATATTGATAATTGAGCTAGCTTAACGTGGACATTTGATTTGTGTCATTCTGAGCCCAAAATCAAAAGTTACAGACAATTTCGTGTGGATATTTCAAGTTGATCGGCTAGTTAAAGTGATCATTCTAAACTGACCATTGGTGCTCATTGAAGGAATGCTAATAAATGAAGCATCATGCATGGCATCACGCAGTGTGGGATATATTGGATTACTTGGATGCTTTTTGTATTTAGTTATGTCTCAAATTTTGTCACAATATAGAAAATTGAACTAGATTAATGTGGCTATTGGATTCGTGTCATTTTAAGCTATAAATCAAAAGTTACGGACGATTTAGTGCAGACATGTCAAGTTGATCGGCTAGTTAAAATGATCATTATAAATTCATCATTGATGCTCATTTGAGTAAAAGCTTATAAATGAAGAAAAATGCATGTCATCACGCAGTTTGGAATGGATTGGATTACTTGGACGATTTGCCGTATCTAATTCTGTCTCAAATTTTGTCACAATATAGAAAATTGAGCCAGCTTATCATGGACATTGGATTCGTGTCATTCAGAGCACTAAATCAAAACTTATGGACGATTTACTGGAGACATGTCAAGTTGATCGGCCAATTAAAATGATCATTCTAAACTGATCATTGGTGCTTATTGAGTAAAAGCTTATAAATGAAGAATAATGCATGGCATCAGGCAGTTTGAGATAGATTGGACTACTTGGACGGTTTGTTGTATCTATTTCTGTCTCAGATTTTGTCACAATATATAAAATTGAGCTAACATAACGTGGGCATTTAATTGGTGTCATTCTGAGCTCCAAATCAAAAGTTACGGATGATTTAGTGCGAACATGTTAAGTTGATCGGGCAATTAAAGTGATCATTCTAAACTGATCATTGGTTCTCACTGAGTAAAAGCTTATGAATGATGAATAACGCATGGCATCTCAGTGTGGGATGGATTGGATTACTTGGATGCTTTGTTGTATCTATTTCTGTCTCAAATTTTATCACAATATAGAAAATTGAGGTAGCTTAACGTGGGCATTGGATTCGTGTCATTTTATGCCCTAAATAAAAAGTTATGAATGATTTAGTGTGGACATGTCAAGTTTATCGGCCAGTTAAAGTGATTATTACACTGATCTTTGGTGCTCGTTGAGTAAAGGCTTAGAAATGAAGCATAATAGATGGCATCACAATGTTTTGGATAGATTGGATTACTTGAATGCTTTGTCGTATCTATTTTGGTCTCAAATATGGTACAATACAGAAAATTGAGCTAGCTTAATATGGGTATTGGATTCGTGTATTTCTGAGCTCTAAATCAAAAGTTACGCACGATTTCGTGCAGACTTGTTAAGTTGATCGGCCAGTTAAATTGATCATTCTAAACTGATCATTGGTGCTCATTAAGTAAAGGCTTATAAATGAAGCATAAAACAAGACATCACGCATTTTGGGATACACTAGATTACTTGAACGCTTTGTCCTCTCTATATTAAATTTTGTCAAAATATAGAAAATTGAGCTAATTTAACATGGGCATTGGATTGGTGTCATTTTAACCACTAAATCAAAACTTATAAATGATTTAGTGCGGACATGTCAAGTTCATCGGCCAGTTAAAGTGATCATTCTAAACTGATCATTGGTGCACATAGAGTAAAAGCTTATAAATTAAGTATAATGCATAGTATCACACAATTTTAGATAGAATGGATTACTTGGACGCTTTGTTATCTATTTTTGTCTCAAATTTTGTTACAATATAGAAAATTAACATGGGCATTGGATTCATGTGTTTCTGAGTTGTAAATCAAAAGTTACTGACGATTTAATGTAGACATGTCAAGTTAAACGGCCAGTTAAAAGGATCATTTTAAACAGATCATTGGTGCTCATTGAGTAAAAGCTTATAAATGAAGAATAATGCATGGCATCACGTAGTTTGGGATCGATTGGATTACTTGGATGCTTTGTCGTATCTATTTCAATCTCAAAGTTTGTCAAAATAGAGAAAATTGAGCTAGTTTAATGGGCATTGAATTACTGTCATTCGGAGCTCTAAATTAAAAGTTACGGACCATTTAGTGCAGACATGTCAAGTTGATGGGCCAGTTAAAGTGATTTTTCTAACCTGATCATTGGTGCGCATTGAGTAAAAGCTTATAAATGAAGCATAATGCATGGCATCACACCGTTTTCTGATATATTGGATTACTTGGACGCTTTTTGTCTCTATTTCTATATTACATTTTGTCAAAATACAGAAAATTTACGTAGCTTAACGTGTGCATTGGATTCGTGTTATTCTAAGCTCAAAATCAAAAGTTACGGAAGATTTAATGCGGACCTGTCAAGATGATTGGCCAGGTAATATGATTATTCTAAATTGATCATTGGTGCTTATTGAGTAAAGGCATATAAATTAATTATAAAGCATGGCATCACGCATTTTGGGATAGATTGGATTACTTGGACGATTTGTCGTCTCTATTTATGTCTCAAAATTTTGTCAAAATATAGAAAATTGAGCTAAATTAACATGGGCATTGGATTTGTGTCATTCTAATTTCTAAAGCAAAAGTTACAGACGATTTAGTGTGGATACATCATGTTGCTCGACCGTTAAAGTGATCATTCTAAGTTGATCATTGGTGCTTATTGAGTAAAGGCACATAATTGAATCATAATGCATGGAATTACCCAGTTTTGGACGCATTGTCGTATCTATTTATGTCTCAAATTTTGTTACAATATAGAAAATTGAACTAGCTTAATGTGGGCATTGGATTAGTGTCATTCTAAGCTATAAATCAAAAGTTACAGACGATTTAGTGCAGACATTTCAAGTTGATTGGCCAGTTAAAAGGATCATTCTAAACTAATCTTATAAATGATTAAAAGCTTATAAATGAAGATGGCGTCTCATAGTTTGGGACCGATTGGATTACTTGGATGCTTTGTCGTATGTATTTCGGTCTCAAAGTTTGTTACAATATAGAAATTTGAGCTAGCTTAACGTGGGCATTGCCGGACCCTCGACCAACAGGACCGGACTGATCAGCATTGCCGGTGGAGAGGCCCAAACCTCCGGCCCAACTGGTGGCGACGTGGCTGACCCCGCCGGTCCCATTGGTGACGCCGCCGACTCCGGGATCAACTTGGCCGGTCCAGAAGGCATTCTGGCCAGTACCTCGCACAGTCCAGCTGGTACAGCCGATCCAGCCGAGTACACGAGCCTTTTAACTTCTACACAAGGATACTCGGACCAGATAAGCTACCAGGTTCAGGACATGCATCTAGAGGAAGTCTCAACACCAGTGGTGCCACCAGGAGCCATGACAAGGAGCAGATCAAGAGCACTCTTCCATAAATTCAGCTTATGGGTCGACAAGCTCCTAGAGGATGATCGACAAAGGACAGTGGGCCATAAGTGCAAAGAAGAGTGCAAAGGCTTCTCAACAATGCAAGGGACTTCAGAGACTTGGGCTTTAGTGGCAAGAGAGGTCAGGGCCCAAAGATTCCTAACCCTACTCCAAGTCGAAGACTAGGAGCAAGGCGCGTGCATGCCACAAGGACGGCCACCTTCCATTTCTTGGCCGTGAGGTAAGTAAGGTAAGTTTTCAAATTGGATATTTACCTCTTTCTGTTTTGCAGGATAGGATCTAGAATATTTACATTTTTTAAGTAAAAGACATTTTAGTAATAGGTCCTTTTTTAGTTATGCACTTTTGTACATTTTCCATTTGTGCACTTTTGTAAATTTTCCTTTTCTTTCTTTGAGTCGACCCTAGAAGGTCAAGCTGTTGAGCATATTAATAAGGCTCCTTCCATCATTGTAGTTCGACAACCTTTTTGATATTAATAAAGTAGAACTTTCTTCCTACAAGCTTTCTCTCAAAAGAGACTTGTGCGCTTAGAACCTAGTTGAGACCAGCCCTCTTAGCTCTAAGTTTGTGATTTATCACGAGGTTCATCACCCCTCGTGTGGTTCACTTCACCTTTCCATCGAATACCAACCCAAAAAACCCTATCCAAGAAGTCTAAGGTCGAGTTTCTCACCTAACCTTCTCCAAACAGCCCACACGCATATAAGCCTTGAATCGAGGCTTGTATCATTTTGGTATCAGAGCTTAAAGCTCCTAAACAAGGTTGTTTCTATCCTTTAGTTAGTTTTGTTTCTTGTTCTTGCATTAGTTTAAGTCGCATTCAAGAAAAATAAAAAAATAACACTAAACTCCAAACCGAGTGCATCTAGCTTCTACGTGTATCACTAGGGCTTAGATTCACTTTTGCATTGCCATTCACGTTTTTCTTTTTGTTCAAATCATATTTCCATTATTTTTAAGTTAAATTAAATAGAAAAGAAAAAGAAAATAGGAAAAATACCAAAAGAATTCGAATTGGACAGCTAGCACAAGTTGTAGGAAGTTTCCATTTTTCTAAACTTTCCTTTTTCAGGTTTTTCCTTTTTCTCAACTTTTTCCTTTTTGCAAATTCGAATTCTCCTATAAAAGAAAACCCTCCTAATCCACTTAGGAGCAAAATAACTTGTGTTTCTTTCTTGTAGCACAATGGCATAAGAGAATAGAGATGCAGCCGAGGCCATGATGGCCATGTCCACCACCCTCCAAACGCAACTCGCATCAATAGGCGAGAGGTTGGAGCGCATGGAGAGACCTGTGAGATTCCAGGCCATAAGGCACGTGAGAGCTGAGCAAGAGCGTGCTGAGGGTCCTGAGCACCTTAGGACACGACACGAACAGGAGGAGCCCCAGCCAGATGGAGATGAGGACGCACAGCCTCATAACTATCACCATAGGCCGAGAGGACCTCCACGGCAACCAGAGGCAGATGGTGATGGCTTCGAGCCATATGGACATCACCAGAGACCAAGGATGCCTCCTAGACATCATGAGGATGGAGATGAACACGCTTACAACCGGGTAACTCATCCTGATGTTAAGCTAACGCCTCCGAGTTTTGCAGGAAAAGTATACCCCGAGGCCTACCTAGATTGGGAGAAAAGGATGGATCACATCTTCGATCACTACAACCCACCAAGCCCTAGGAGCGTCTCCATGGCAGTACCACAACTCACGGACAATGCCCTCATCTAGTGGGATCGTGAGGTGTCTGACCGAAGGAGGAAAAGATTGAGGCCCGTGGACTCATGGGTCGGCATGAAAGACCTCATGAGACAAAGGTTTGTTCCACCTTATTTTCATAGAGATTTGCAACGACTTTTTGTACTCTTAAGCAGGGCACCAGATCAGTAGAGGAGTACTATGAAGAGTTTGAGAGAGTAAGGAATAGGCTGGAACTCAATGACGATGAGGAAGCTTTGATGGCACAATTCTTGGATGGACTCCAAGAAAGAATCAGCCACAAGGTGGAAAGGCAAATCTACAATGACTTCAAGGACTTGTTCCACCTATCTGTCCAGGCTGAGCAGCACATCAAACGTAAGAGCCAAGACATCCGCAGCAAGCCTAAGATGCCTTGGGCACCAAACAACATTCCCAAGCCCATAGACAAAGGCAAAGGCATAGAGATCGAGTCACGGTTCAAGAGCAAGCCTCCAGAGCCAACCCATGACCAGAGAGAGCCTAGTAAGTCCTCTAACCCTCAGAGATCACGTGACATTACTTGTTTCAAGTGTAAGGGTCGTGGACACATCTCAAGGGAGTGTCCAAACAACCGGGTAATGCTGATTACGGAAGCTGGAGAGTATGAATCCCAAGATGAAGAAGACTACGAACCAGAAGGAGAATATGGTGATATTGAGTACCCTGATGTGGGGGAAGTGCTGGTCACTAGACGCATTCTCAGTGCAATGGTGGATCCCTCAGAGACCATCCAGAGGGAAAACATCTTCCACAGCCGTTGCACCATCAAGGGCAAAGTATGTAACCTCATCATAGATAGTGATTCTTGCACTAACGTTGCTAGTGCGTACATGGTTGATAAGCTAGGTCTAGAGAAGACAAGGCACCCTCGACCATATAGACTGAGATGGCTCGATGACAAAGTGGAGCTCAAGATCCATGAGCAAGTCACTGTGCCATTCAGTGTGGGCAAGTACCAAGACCAAGTCGTGTGCGACGTGGTGCCCATGCAAGCTCGCCATCTTCTGCTAGGAAGGCCATGGCAGTTTGACAAAGAGACCAGGCATGATGGCCGAACCAATCTCTACACTTTTGTGCATGAAAAAAGAAAGGTCAGCTTGGCTCCCCTTACGCCTGCCCACGTACACGAGCTACAACTCCAAATGAGTAAGGAAAAGAAACTTATCAAGTCTAATTTTCTTATTCAACCAAGCCCATGTCCGGAGAGCTTTAGCCTCGAAGGATTTAATGTTACTAATGGTCTTCAAAGAAATTTTGAGTATAGAACAGGAACAGGTAGAGCTAGCTCCTGAAGTAGCAACTCTCCTCAATAAGTTCCAGGATGTGTTCCCAGAGGAGATACCAGCAGGCTTGCCTCCCTTACGTGGCTTAGAGCACCAGATCGACCTAGTACCCGGAGCAGCCCTGCCCAACCGGCCAGCCTACCGGATGAGTCCAGAGGAGTCTAAAGAGCTTGAGAAGCAGGTCAAGGAGCTCCTGGAGAAAGGCTATGTTCGAGAGAGCCTCAGTCCATGTGTCGTACCAGTGCTACTAGTGCCCAAGAAGGATGGGACTTGGCGAATGGGCGTGGACTGCCGAGCAATCAACAACATCACAGTCAAGTACCGGCATCCGATACCACGGCTAGATGACATGCTAGATGAGCTGAGTGGAGGCACAGTCTTCTCCAAGATAGACCTTAAGAGTGGTTACCACCAGGTCAGGATGAAGGAAGGTGATGAATGGAAGACTGCTTTCAAGACAAAGCAAGGGCTCTACGAGTGGACAGTCATGCCATTCGACTTGACTAATGCCCCAAGCACCTTCATGCGTTTTATGAACCAAGTTCTTAAGGCGTACATCAGTAAGTTCGTTGTAGTTTATTTTGATGACATTTTAGTTTATAGTAAGTGCTTAAGAGATCACCTCACGCATCTTTAGTTGGTGCTTAAACCCTTCGACAAGAAGAGCTTTATGCCAATCTCAAGAAGTGCATCTTTTGTACTGATAAACTTGTCTTTTTAGGTTTTGTTGTAAGTTCACAGGACCTACAGGTTGATGACGAGAAGATTTGATCCATACAAGAATGGCCAACGCCAAGCAACATCAACCAAGTGAGGAGCTTCCACGGACTCGCCAGCTTCTACAGGAGATTCGTGCCCAACTTCAGCAGTATTGCCTCACCATTGACGGCAGTAGTGAAGAAGAACGTGGGATTCAGCTGGGGAGAAGCTCAGGGGAAGGCATTCCAGGCCTTGAAGGACAGCCTTACACACGCACCAGTGCTAGTCCTTCCCGACTTCAACAAAACGTTTGAAGTGGAGTGTGATGCCTCTGGAATAGGCATAGGAGCAGTGCTAACCCAAGGAGGGAGACCAGTGGCATACTTCAGTGAGAAGCTAGGTGGTGCCTCACTGAACTATCCCACTTACGACAAGGAGCTTTATGCCCTTGTCCGAGCATTGGAGACTTGGCAGCATTACTTGCTGTCCAAGGAGTTTGTGATCCACACTGATCGTGAGACTCTCAAACACCTCAGAGGGCAAACCAATCTCAAGAGGAGACATGCCAGGTGGATGGAGTTCATAGAGACTTTCCCGTACGTCATCAAGTACAAGAAAGGCAAAGACAATGTGGTAGCCGATGCACTATCAAGGAGTCATGGCAAGTTTTACATCCATGAGGGATTCTTGTTCTGAGAGAGAAGGCTGTGCATACCACAAGGATCATTACGAGAGCTTATCATCCGAGAAGCTCATGGAGGAGGACTCATGGGCCACTTTGGTGTCGACAAGACCCTAGCAGTAGTCAAGGAGCACTTCTACTGGCCACACATCAAAAGGTTAGTAGAAGCCCATTGTGCAAGGTGCATCACTTGCAAAAAGGCGAAGTCCCGAGTGCACCCTCACGGGTTGTATCTCCCACTGTCCATACCTACTCATCCATGGGTGGACATCTCAATGGACTTCGTTCTAGGTTTGCCCAAGATCAACCACAAGGATGCAATCTTTGTAGTGGTGGACAGATTCTCCAAGATGGCACACTTCATTCCGTGTGCCAATGTCAATGATGTCACGCAAACAGTCGAGCTGTTTTTCAGGGAGATAGTACGGCTTCATGGAGTGCCAAGGACCATCGTGTCAGACAGGAACACCAAGTTCCTCAGCCATTTCTGGAGGACCATTTGGAGGAAGCTAGGCACGAAGCTACTCTTCTCTACCACCTGCCATCCTCAAACCGATGGCCAAACTGAAGTTGTCAACCGGACATTGTCGAATCTTCTCAAGACTACACTAGGGAAGAACCTCAAGACATGGGTGGAGTGCCTTCCATTCATAGAGTTCGCATACAACCAAGCAGTGCACTCGGCAACCAAGAAGACCCCTTTTGAAGTAGTCTACAGCATCAAACCCCTAACACCTTTGGAGCAAACGCCATTGCCACCAACAGAGATGATCAACCTCAACGGAGCATCCAAGGCGTAGTTCATCAAGAGGATATACCAGAAGGTAGCAGAAAACTTGGACAAGAGGACCGAGCAGTACGTGACCCATGCCAACAAAGGAAAAAGGGAGATGATTTTTCAACCAAGCGATTGGGTGTGGCTACACCTACGGCAGGAGAGGTTCCCCAACCTAAGGAGTTCCAAGCTGGCCTCAAGAGGAGATGGGCCATTCAGAGTACTAGAGAGGATCAACAACAACGCCTACTGGATCGAGCTTCTAGGTGAGTTCAATGTGTCAAACACATTCCACGTAACTGATTTAGCTCCTTTCTTTGCAGATGAACCAGTTTTGAGGTCAAAACTTACTGAAGGGGGAGGAGATGATGTGGGCATCAGATCGTATGGCCGGCCAGGAGATCAATCTGGCCAACCAGAGTGCTTGCCGGAGACAGCCGGGCCATTTGGCGCGCCTGCCGGCCCAAGCGGTATGCTGGGCCTACGACCAGCCGGGCCGGAACGATCAACCTTTCCGGCGGAGAGGCCGAAACCTCCGGCCCAACTGGACGTGACGTGGATGACACCGCCGGCCCAATTGGTGATGCCACCAGCTCCAGGATCAACCTGGCTGGCTTAGATGACAATACGGCCAGCTCCTCGCACAGTCCAGCCGGTACAGCCGATCCAGCTGATTGCACCACCATTTCAACATCTACACAAAGAGCCTCGGACCAGATAAGATACCAGCTTCAAGACATGACTCTAGATGAAGTTTCTACACCAGTGGTGCCACCAGGAGCCATGACAAGGAGCAGAACAAGGGCACTCTTCCACAAGTTCAGTTTGTGGGTAGACAAGTTCATAGAAGATCATCCACAAGGAGCATTGAGCCAAGAGTACAAGGAAGAGTACAAGGGCTTCTCAATATTGCAAAGGACCCCAAAGACTTGGGTTTTCGTGGCAAAAGAGGTCAGGGCCCAACAATTCATAACCCTACTCCAAGTCGAAGACTAGGAGCTAGACGCGTGCATGCCACAAGGTCGGCCACCTTCCATTTCTTGGCCGATAGGTACGAATGGTATGTTTTCAAATTATATACTTGAATTTTTCTGTTTTGCAGGGTAGGATTTAGAATGTTTACATTTTTGAGTCAAAGAAAATTTAGGTGGAAGTCTTTTTCGGTTATTTCCCTTTTGTAGTTTTTCCTTTTGTGCACTTTTGTAAGTTTTCCATTTTTCTTAATTGAGTCGACCCCTCATGTGTTTCACTTCACCCTTCCATCCATTACCAAACAGAAAACCCCCTTCCAGAAGCCTAAGGTTGAGTTTCTCACCTAATCTTCTCCAAACAGCCCACACGCGTACAGCCTTGATTCGAGTCTTGTATCACTTAACGTGGACATTAAATTCGTGTCATTCTGTGCCCAAAATCAAAAGTTACAGACAATTTAGCATGTACATTTCAAGTTGACCAGCTATTTAAATTATGCATGGCATCACGCAGTGTGGGATATATTGGATTACTTGGACGCTTTGTTGTATTTAGTTCTGTCTCAAATTTTGTCACAATATAGAAAACTGAATTAGATTAATGTGGGTATTGGATTCGTGTCATTCTAAGCTATAAATCAAAAGTTACGGACGATTTAGTGCAGATATGTCAAGTTAGCCCAGTTAAAATGATCATTCTAAATTCATCATTGGTGCTCATTGAGTAAAAGCTTATAAATGAAGAAGAATGCATGCCATCACACAGTTTGGGATGGATTGGATTACTTGGATGATTTTCCATATCTAATTTTGTCTCAAATTTTGTCACAATATAGAAAATTGAGCCAGCTTAACATGGACATTGGATTCGTGTCATTCAGAGCACTAAATCAAAAGTTACGGATGATTTAGTGCAGACATGTCAAGTTGATCGGCCAATTAAAATGATCATTCCAAACTGATCATTGGTGCTCATTGGGTAAAAGCTTATAAATGAAGAATAATGCATGGCATCAGGCCGTTTGAGATAGATTGGACTACTTGTACGCTTTGTTGTATCTATTTTTGTCTCAAATTTTGTCACAATGTAGAAAATTGAGCTAGATTAATGTGGGCATTGGATTCGTGTGTTTCCTCTGAATCAAAAGTTACAGAATTTAGTGCAGATATGTCAAGTTGATGAGCCACTTAAAATGATCATTCTAAACTTATCATTGGTGCTCATTAAGTAAAGGCTTATAAATTAAGCATAAAGCATGGCATCACGCAGTTTGGGATAATTGGATTATTTGGAAGCTTTGTCATTTTCTTTTTCTGTCCCAAATTTTGTCAAAATCTAGAAAATTGAGCTAGCTTAACGTAGACATTGGGTTCGAATCACTTTGAGCTCTAAATCAAAAGTTACAGACAATTTATTATGGACATGTCAAGTTGATCGGCTAGTTAAAGTGATAATTCTAAACTGATCATTGGTTCTCATTGAGGAAAGTCTAATAAATGAAGGATAATGCATGGCATCACACAGTTTGTGATAGATTTGTTTATTTGGACGCTTTGTCGTCTCTTTTTATGTTCCAAATTTTGTCAAAATATTGATAATTGAGCTAGCTTAACGTGGACATTTGATTTGTGTCATTCTGAGCCCAAAATCAAAAGTTACAGACAATTTCGTGTGGATATTTCAAGTTGATCGGCTAGTTAAAGTGATCATTCTAAACTGACCATTGGTGCTCATTGAAGGAATGCTAATAAATGAAGCATCATGCATGGCATCACGCAGTGTGGGATATATTGGATTACTTGGATGCTTTTTGTATTTAGTTATGTCTCAAATTTTGTCACAATATAGAAAATTGAACTAGATTAATGTGGCTATTGGATTCGTGTCATTTTAAGCTATAAATCAAAAGTTACGGACGATTTAGTGCAGACATGTCAAGTTGATCGGCTAGTTAAAATGATCATTATAAATTCATCATTGATGCTCATTGAGTAAAAGCTTATAAATGAAGAAAAATGAATGTCATCACGCAGTTTGGAATGGATTGGATTACTTGGACGATTTGCCGTATCTAATTCTGTCTCAAATTTTGTCACAATATAGAAAATTGAGCCAGCTTATCATGGACATTGGATTCGTGTCATTCAGAGCACTAAATCAAAACTTATGGACGATTTACTGGAGACATGTCAAGTTGATCGACCAATTAAAATGATCATTCTAAACTGATCATTGGTGCTTATTGAGTAAAAGCTTATAAATGAAGAATAATGCAAGGCATCAGGCAGTTTGAGATAGATTGGACTACTTGGACGGTTTGTTGTATCTATTTCTGTCTCAGATTTTGTCACAATATATAAAATTGAGCTAACATAACGTGGGCATTTAATTGGTGTCATTCTGAGCTCCAAATCAAAAGTTACGGATGATTTAGTGCGAACATGTTAAGTTGATCGGGCAATTAAAGTGATCATTCTAAACTGATCATTGGTTCTCACTGAGTAAAAGCTTATGAATGATGAATAACGCATGGCATCTCAGTGTGGGATGGATTGGATTACTTGGATGCTTTGTTGTATCTATTTCTGTCTCAAATTTTATCACAATATAGAAAATTGAGGTAGCTTAACGTGGGCATTGGATTCGTGTCATTTTATGCCCTAAATAAAAAGTTATGAATGATTTAGTGTGGACATGTCAAGTTTATCGGCCAGTTAAAGTGATTATTAAACTGATCTTTGGTGCTCGTTGAGTAAAGGCTTAGAAATGAAGCATAATGGATGGCATCACAATGTTTTGGATAGATTGGATTACTTGAATGCTTTGTCGTATCTATTTTGGTCTCAAATATGGTACAATACAGAAAATTGAGCTAGCTTAATATGGGTATTGGATTCGTGTATTTCTGAGCTCTAAATCAAAAGTTACGCACGATTTCGTGCAGACTTGTTAAGTTGATCGGCCAGTTAAATTGATCATTCTAAACTGATTATTGGTGCTCATTAAGTAAAGGCTTATAAATGAAGCATAAAACAAGACATCACGCATTTTGGGATAGACTAGATTACTTAAACGCTTTGTCCTCTCTATATTAAATTTTGTCAAAATATAGAAAATTGAGCTAATTTAACATGGGCATTGGATTGGTGTCATTTTAACCACTAAATCAAAACTTATAAATGATTTAGTGCGGACATGTCAAGTTCATCGGCCAGTTAAAGTGATCATTCTAAACTGATCATTGGTGCACATAGAGTAAAAGCTTATAAATTAAGTATAATGCATAGTATCGCACAGTTTTAGATAGAATGGATTACTTGGACGTTTTGTTATCTATTTTTGTCTCAAATTTTGTTACAATATAGAAAATTAACATGGGCATTGGATTCATGTGTTTCTGAGTTGTAAATCAAAAGTTACTGACGATTTAATGTAGACATGTCAAGTTAAACGGCCAGTTAAAAGGATCATTTTAAACAGATCATTGGTGCTCATTGAGTAAAAGCTTATAAATGAAGAATAATGCATGGCATCACGTAGTTTGGGATCGATTGGATTACTTGGATGCTTTGTCGTATCTATTTCAATCTCAAAGTTTGTCAAAATAGAGAAAATTGAGCTAGTTTAACGGGCATTGAATTACTGTCATTCGGAGCTCTAAATTAAAAGTTACGGACCAATTAGTGCAGACATGTCAAGTTGATGGGCCAGTTAAAGTGATTTTTCTAACCTGATCATTGGTGCGCATTGAGTAAAAGCTTATAAATGAAGCATAATGCATGGCATCACACCGTTTTCTGATATATTGGATTACTTGGACGCTTTTTGTCTCTGTTTCTATATTACATTTTGTCAAAATACAGAAAATTTACGTAGCTTAACGTGTGCATTGGATTCGTGTTATTCTAAGCTCAAAATCAAAAGTTACGGAAGATTTAATGCGGACCTGTCAAGATGATTGGCCAGGTAATATGATTATTCTAAATTGATCATTGGTGCTTATTGAGTAAAGGCATATAAATTAATTATAAAGCATGGCATCACGCATTTTGGGATAGATTGGATTACTTGGACGATTTGTCGTCTCTATTTATATCTCAAAATTTTGTCAAAATATAGAAAATTGAGCTAAATTAACATGGGCATTGGATTTGTGTCATTCTAATTTCTAAAGCAAAAGTTACAGACGATTTAGTGTGGATACATCATGTTGCTCGACCGTTAAAGTGATCATTCTAGTTGATCATTGGTGCTTATTGAGTAAAGGCATATAATTGAATCATAATGCATGGAATTACCCAGTTTTGGACGCATTGTCGTATCTATTTATGTCTCAAATTTTGTTACAATATAGAAAATTGAACTAGCTTAATGTGGGCATTGGATTAGTGTCATTCTAAGCTATAAATCAAAAGTTACAGACGATTTAGTGCAGACATTTCAAGTTGATTGGCCAGTTAAAAGGATCATTCTAAACTAATCTTATAAATGATTAAAAGCTTATAAATGAAGAATAATGCATGGCGTCTCATAGTTTGGGACCGATTGGATTACTTGGATGCTTTGTCGTATGTATTTCGGTCTCAAAGTTTGTTACAATATAGAAATTTGAGCTAGCTTAACGTGGGCATTGGATTCGTGTCATTCTGAGTTATAAATCAAAGGTAACGTACCATTTAGTCCAGACATGTCAGATTGATGGGCTAGTTAAAGTGATCATTCTAAACTGATCATTGCCGCTCATAAAGTAAATCCTTATAAATGAAGCATAAAGCAAGGCATCACGCATTTTGGGATACATTGGATTACTTGGACGATTTGTTGTCTCTATTTCAATATTAAATTTAGTCAAAAATATAGAAAATTGAGCTATCTTAATGTGGGCATTGGATTCGTGTCATTTTATGCCCTAAATCAAAAGTTACGAATGATTTAGTGCGAAAATGTCAAGTTGATCGACTAGTTAAAGTGATCATTCTAAATTGATCATTGGTGCACATTGAGTAAAGGCTTATAAATGAAGCATAATGCATGACATCACACAGTTTTAGATAGATTGGATTACTTGTACACTTTGTCGTATCTATTTCTGTCTCAAATTTTGTTACAATATAGAAAGTATAGCTAGCTTAACGTGGGCATTGGATTCGTGTCATTCTGAGCTCTAAATAAATGCGGACGATTTAGTGCGGACATATCAAGTTGATTGGCCAGTTAAAGTGATCATTCTAAACTAATAATTGGTGCTCATTAAGTAAAGGCTTATAAATGAAGCATAAAGCATGGCATCAGTCAGTTTAGATAGATTGGATTACTTGGATGCTTTGTCGTCTTTATTTCTGTCTCAAATTCTATCAAAATATTGAAAATTGAGGTATCTTAACGTGGGCACTGGATTCGTGTCATTCTGAGCTCTAAATCAAAAGTTAAGGACGATTTAGTGCAAACATGTCAAGTTGATCGGCAAGTTAATAAGATTATTTTAAACTGATCATTGGTGCTCAGAGAGTCAAGGCTTATAAATGAAGCATAATGCATGGCATCATGCAATTTGGGATAGATTGGATTACTTGGACGCTTTGTCGTATCTAGTTTTCTCTCAAATTTTGTCACAATATAGAAAATTAAACAATCTTAATGTGGGCATTGGATTCGTGTCATTCTGAGCTATAAATCAAAAGTTATGGACGAATTAGTGCATACATGTCAAGTTGATCGGCAAGTTAAAAGGATCATTCTAAACTGATCATTGGTGCTCATTGAGTAAAAGCTTATAAATGAAGAATAATGCATGGCATCATGTAGTTTGGGATGGATTGGATTACTTAGACGCTTTGTCGTATCTATTTCAGTATCAAAGTTTGTTACAATATAGAAAATTGAGCTAGCTTAACGTGGGCACTGGATTCATGTGTTTTTGAGCTCTAAATCGAAAGTTACAAACCATTTAGTGCCTACATGTCAAGTTGATCAACCGTTAAAATGATCATTCTAAACTGATCATTGGTGCGCATTAAGTAAACGTTTATAAATGAAGCATAATGCATGGCATCACACAGTTTTGGATATATTGGATTAATTGGATGCCTTGTCATATCTATTTCTGTCCCAAATTTTGTTACACTATAGAAAATTTAGCTAGCTTTACATGGGCATTAGATTCGGGTGTTTCATAGCTCAAAATCAAAACTTATGCACGATTTAGTGCGGATATGTCAAGTTGATCGGCCAGTTGAAATGATCATTCTAAAATGATCATTGGTGCTCATTAAGTAAAGGCTTATAAATGAAGAATAAAGCATGGCATCACACAGTTTGTAATAGATTGGATTGCTTGAATGCTTTGTCTTCTCGATTTCTATCTCAAATTTTGTCAAAATATAGAAAATTGAGCTAAATTAACAAGGGCATTGAAATGTTGTATTTTTGAACTCTGAATCTTTGTGTGGACATGTCCAGTTGATTGGCCAGTTAAAATGATCATTCTAAAATGATCATTGGTCCTCATTCAGTAAAGGATTATAAATGAAGCATAAGACATGGCATCACGCAGATTGGGATAGATTGGATTACTTGGAGGTTTTGTTGTATATAGTTTTGTCTCAAATTTTGTCACGATATAGAAAATTGAACTAGATTAATGTGGGTATTGTATTCGTGTCATTCTGAGCTATAAATCAAAAGTTATGGACGATTTAGTGTAGACATGTCAAGTTGATCTATTGACATAGGAAAATCAAATAAGACCTATCTTGACCTACAAGGCAAGTGTGAGCACGAAAATTCAGTTTGAATAACAAGGAAATGAAAAAGGATGGGTTATTATTAACCACATGGTTGAAATGGTTAAATAGCTACCTTGGGAGAAGAATCAAGGTGGAAAAGTCATGCCCATGCTGCACACAGTCTTGGCAACCACACCAAACAGTCATGCCCATGCTGCACACAGTCTTGGCAACCACACCAAACAGTCATGCCCATGCTGCACACAGTCTTTGCAACCACACCAAACAGTCATGCCCATGCTGCACACAGTCTTGGCAACCACACCAAACAGTCATGCCCATGCTGTCTCCTCTCTTCTCATTTGTTGTTGACAGGCTCCTCCTCTATTCAAACTCATCCACAAGTTTGAATTCGTTTTCTTTTGTGTTCACATTGTAAATCCTCTATAAAAGGGCTGTAAAGACTCAATGTATAATATACTTTTAGGAGATTCTTCTCCATAAGTCTAAGTCATTTCTCATTTTCTCATACTTCTCTTTGAGTTTTCAGATTCAATTCTTCACATTTCTCCTCTAAAATCTC
>JAEVFF010000591.1:29230-116340 GCA_018901945.1 Pugionium dolabratum
TTTTCTTTTGTGTTCACATTGTAAATCCTCTATAAAAGGGCTGTAAAGACTCAATGTATAATATACTTTTAGGAGATTCTTCTCCATAAGTCTAAGTCATTTCTCATTTTCTCATACTTCTCTTTGAGTTTTCAGATTCAATTCTTCACATTTCTCCTCTATAATCTCAATATTCTTACATTCCAGGCCTTGATGGACAGCCTTACACATGCACTAGTGCTAGTCCTGCCCGACCTCAACAAGACGTTTGAAGTGGAGTGTGATGCCTCTGGAATAGGCATAGGAACAGTGCTAACCCAAGGAAGGAGACCAGTGGCATACTTCAGTGAGAAGCTAGGTGGTGCCTCACTGAACTACCCCACTTATGACAAGGAGCTTTATGCCCTTGTCCAAGCATTGGAGACTTGGCAGCATTACTTGCTGTCCAAGGAGTTTGTGATCCACACTGATCACGAGACTCTCAAACACCTCAGAGGGCAAACCAATCTCAAGAGGAGAAATGCCAGGTGGATGGAGTTCATAGAGACCTTCCCGTACATCATCAAGTACAAGAAGGGCAAAGACAATGTGGTAGCCGATGCACTATCAAGGAGGTTTTGCCTTGATATCAACCATGGAGGCAAAAGTCCTAGGATTCGAGCACATCAAGGATCTATACAAGGATGATCCTGACCTTGCTGAGAGCTACAAGGAGTGTAGCACGGGGAGTCATGGCAAATTCTACATCCATGAGGGATTTTTGTTCCGAGAAAGAAGGCTGTGCATACCACAGGGATCACTAAGGGAGCTTATCATCCGAGAAGCTCATGGAGGAGGACTCATCGGCCACTTTGGTGTCGACAAGACTCTAGCAGTGGTCAAGGAGCACTTCTACTGGCCACACATCAAGAGGACAGTAGAAGCTCATTGTGCAAGATGCATCACTTGCAATAAGGCAAAATCCCGAGTGCAACCTCACGGGTTGTATCTCCCACTGCCCATACCTACACATCTATGGGTGGACATCTCAATGGACTTTGTTCTAGGCCTGCCCAAGATCAACCACAAGGATGCAATCTTTGTAGTGGTGGACAGATTCTCCAAGATAGCACACTTCATTCCATGTGCCAATGTCAATGATGCCACGCAAACAGCCAAGCTGTTCTTCAGGGAGATAGTACTGCTTCATGGAGTGCCAAGGACCATCGTATCAAACAGGGACACCAAGTTCCTCAGCCATTTCTGGAGGACCCTTTGGAGGAACTAGGCATGAAGCTACTCTTCTCTACCACCTGCCATCCTCAAACCGATGGCCAAACTAAAGTTGTCAACCGGACACTATCAACTCTTCTCAGGACTACACTAGAGAAGAACCTCAAGACTTGGGTGGAGTGCCTGCATTCATAGAGTTCGCTTACAACCGAGCCGTGCACTCAGCAACCAAGAAGACACCATTTGAAGTAGTATACGGCTTTAACCCTCTCACCCCATTGGAGCAAACGCCACTGCCACCAGCAGAGATGACCAACCTCAACGGAGCATCCAAGGCAGATTTCATAAGGAAGTTACACCAGAAGGTAGCAGAAAACTTGGAGAAGAGGACCGGGCAGTACGTGACTCATGCCAACAAGGGAAGAAAGGAGGTGATTTTTCAACCAGGCGATTGGGTGTGGCTACACCTACGGCAGGAGAGGTTCCCCAACCTAAGGAGTTCCAAGCTAGCACCAAGAGGAGATGGACCATTCAAAGTGCTGGAGAGGATCAACAACAACGCCTACCGGATCGAGCTCCCAGGTGAGTTTAATGTGTCCAACACGTTCAACGTAACTGACTTAGCCCTTTTCCATGCAGATGAACCAGTTTTGAGGTCAAAACCTACTGAAGAGGGAGGAGATGATGAGGACATCAGGTCGTATGTCCAGCCAGGAGACCAGACTGGCCGACCAGGAAGCTTGCCCGAGACAGCCGGGCCATCTGGCACGTCTGCCGGCCCAAGCAGTACCACCGGACCCTCGACCAATAGGACCAGACCGATCAGCATTGCCGGCGGAGAGGCCCAAGCTTCCGGCACACTTGGTGGCGACGTGGATGACACCACCGGTCCCCTTGGTGATGCCACCAACTCCGGGATCAACTTGGCCGGTCCTGAAGGCATTCCGGCCAGTACCTCGCACAGTCCAGCTGGTACAGCCGATCCAGCCGAGTGCACGAGCAATTCAACTTCCACACAAGGAAACTCGGACCAGATAAGCTACCAGCTTCAGGACATGAATCTAGAGGAAGTATCCACACCAGTAGTGCCACCAGGAGCAATGACAAGAAGCAGATCAAGGGCACTCTTCCACAAATTCAGCTTATGGGTCAACAAGCTCCTAGAGGAAGATCGACTAAGGACAATGGGCCAGAAGTGCAAGGAAGAGTCCAAAAGCTTCTCAACAACACAAGGAACATCAGAGACTTGGGCTTTAGTGGCAAGAGAGGTCAGGGCCCAAAGATTTTTAACTCCAAGTCGAAGACTAGGAGCAAGGCGCGTGCATGCCACAAGGACGGCCACCTTCCATTTCATGGCCGTGAGGTAAGTAAGGTAAGTTTTCAATAAGAATATTTGCCTCTTTCTGTTTTGCAGGGTAGGATCTAGAATATTTACATTTTTGAGTCAAAGACATTTTAGGAATAGGTCCTTTTTCGGTTATGCACTTTTGTACATCTTCCATTTTCCATTTGTGCACTTTTGTAATCTTTCCTTTTCTTTCTTTGAGTCGACCCTAGAAATCAAGCTGTCGAGCATATTAATAAGGCTCCTTCCAGCATTGTAGTTCGACAACCTTTTTGATATTAATAAAGTGCGAATTTTCTATTTACAAGTTTTTCTGTCAAGAAGCTTGTGTGCTTAGAACCTAGTTGAGACCAGCCCTCCTAGCTCTAAGTTTGTGATTTATCACGAGGTTCATCACCCCTCGTGTGGTTCACTTCACTCTTCCATCGAATACCAATACAAAACCCCCTATCCAAGAAGTCTAAGGTCGAGTTTCTCACCTTACCTTCTCCAAACAGCCCACGTGCATATAAGCCTTGAATCGAGGCTTGTATCACCCAATCTACCTTACCCACAATCCATACAGAAAACTACTGATACATGTTCAAGAAAACAGTAAGCATAAAGAAGTAAAAGCAAAGAAACATAAGATAAGAGATAGGATAGAGAAATCCTTCCCTAAAAACCAAGCGTGCAAGAACAAAGGTTGAAACCAATCTCCTATCTCTCTAAAAACGTCCAGAGACAAAAACTAGAAGAAACTTGAATAAAAATCAGGTTAAAAGTGTTTAAAAGGGTTTATATAGTATTCCTAACAATTAGGTTTAATCCCCGGACAAACCGGTTAAGTAAAAATTGGTTTAAGCCATTTTGGGCTTGGGTTTGCCGATCTGGTGATGGGCAGAGGTGTTGGCTTAATATCTGGCACATGAGATCCGCTTGATGGTCAATTTGGTGATGCATAGTGAGTAGGTTTGAGATCGGCCAGGCAGAGATTGGCCAAATGGCCAATCTCGTGATCGGATGGAAGGATTCTTGAGATCGACCAGGCTGAGATCGGCTTGGTGGCAAATTCAGGCCAATATCGTTGCTTCCAGGAGTCTCTTTGGCCAGTTCTTGTCGCTTGATCCCGTCAAACTTCTCGATGCACCTCAAAACATCAAGAAGGCATGCAAAATGCAAAAATGCATGCACTAACCTATGGAATGCAATGCCAAATGCCAATTAATGTAAATGGATAGATAAAATGTCTAAAATGATAGTGAAGACATGAAAAAGGATGGTAAAATGCATGGTGAAACAATGCAAAAACTATGGTTATAAACTCTCCCAGACTTACTTTTTACTCATCCTCGAGGAAAACAAGCAAAAACAAACCAAAGAAGAGGATTGAAGACTGGACACCTAGCCGAAACCATGCACAAAGAACTAATCCCAAAATCCTTATCCATGAGTATTATAATGCTTAAATCGAGCCTACTCCCTAGTACTTTTTGTATGTGCCACGATGTCAATCCCTAGTCATGCTATTCGCGATCAAATCCTCTAAATCCTTAACATTCAATTAAAATCATAAGTGAATCTTTTAATGCATCAACGAAGAAAAGTTCAATTGGCTAGAGAGAAATGGTTTCTAAAGTGAGGTAAGGTGGTTCAACTAATCACAAGGGTTATGTCGAAAACGAATGGAACTTTCGCAAAACACTAAGAGTCAAAACAATAATGCATACAAAGCAAGACTTTCATCTACCCATGTTCTAGCACAAAACTCTGTGTCTCAAAATCAAGCCAATCCCATCCTAAGTGATCTACCATGCCTTGGCTTTCTTTGCCTATCTTCTTCTCTTCTCTCACTTTGAAATTCTCTTTTTGGCACTAGGGGTAGTGATTAATTGGGCTCATTGGAATCACTCTTTTTTTTTCTAGCTTTTTTTCTTATTTTTCTCATGTACTCTTGATAATTGATCTAGGCTTGTGCCTTCCTTACTTTCTTAGAGGAATTTTTCACTTTGCACTTAGAGCTATCTTTTACACTTATTAACCGATCCTCATGCCCCTTTTCGTATGCACACCCCCCCCCCACACACACACACACACACTCCCTTTTTGGGTTTATCTCATTTATTGTTGTTTTTTTCTTTTTCTTTTTATCTTATACTCAAACACCCTAGCCAGCCTATCCAAGTCATAACCTATGATGAGCTTATAGTGTGAAGCTAGCATCTACATGAAAGTCCTAGCCTTGTCGTTCTCAAAAGTCAACATGTTTTGCAAAGTAAGCATTCGAGTAAAAATGCCTTACACAAGGTTCACACAAGAGTAATGTTGGCTTCAAGTAAAGGATTGAGTTGGAGAGTGGCGTAACCGTCCCAAAGAGGGGGATTCGGCCATTTGGGTTAGTAGAGGGTGGTATAAAGGTAAAAGAAAACCCAAATGTGTATATCGGTATCCATGAACAAGTCTTAAGAAAGATGCATGCAAGATAATTTCAAATGCAGTTCAAGTTCTAATTTTTGGAGTTAGGATCAAATTAGACACATTTCAATTCCCAAGAATGATCTACCTAATAGGTTGTGGCACAATACAAGATTCCAAAGTTTTGAAATGGTGCAAGCATCATAGTACTCCTAGCAAGGGTTCCAATCTTATTCCTAAGTGCAACTTAGTTAAGGCACTCTAACCATGGTCCATATGCAAATGCAACAAAATCCTATATGCTTGTAGACTCAATCCTAACACATAAAATGTAAATGACAATACTTTTTTTTTTCGAGATTTTTTTTTCATTTTTTGTGTTTTCTCTAATGTATAAATATATGTAAAATACAAAATATTGCAAATGTGACCGTCAGTGTCCCTTTCTCCGAACTTATCTCTCACCATCTCGATGAAAAAATAAATCTAAGAAAAAAGGTGAGTGAAAAAGAATAATAAAATAAAATAAAATAAAATAATAAAAGTGATGTTTGTACAAGTGGCAGGTGTGCTACCTATCACTGGCAAGAGGAGCTTGCTTCTCCTTTCTTCTTCCTTTTGGCTCGGCGCATGTACATTTTCAGCGACTCATAAGTTACGCTTCTTGTCCTTGCGTAGTCCACATCGTCGCTGGCATTTTCCTCTTGTGGCGCCTCTGCTGCCTCGCCTTCAGATTCTGAGCTGTTGTGATACAAGCCTTGATTCAAGGATGTATGCGCGTGGGCTGTTTGTAGAAGATTAGGTGAGAAACTCAACCTTAGGCTTCTGGATAGGGGTTTTCTGGTTGGTAAACGGTGGAAGGGTGAAGGGAACCACACGAGGGGTGATGAACCTCGTGATAAATCACAAACTTAGAGCTAGGAGGGCTGGTCTCAACTAGGTTCTAAGCGCACAAGTCTCTCTTGAGAGAAAGCTCGTAGTGAAAAAGTTCTACTTTATTAATAATCAAAAAGGTTGTCGAACTACAATGCTGGAAGGAGCCTTATTAATATGCTCGACAGCTTGACCTTCTAGGGTCGACCCAAATAGGAAAAGGAAAACTTACAAAAGTGCACAAAAGGAAAAGATACAAAAGTGTATAATCGAAAAAGGACCTATTCCTAAAATGTCTTTGACTCAATAAAAGTAAATATTCTAGATCCTACCCTGCAAAAAAGAAAGAGGCATATATTCGAATTGAAACTTACCTTAACTTACCTCATGGCCAAGAAATGGAAGGTGGCCGTCCTTGTGGCATGCACGCGCCTTGCTCATAGTCTTCGACTTGGAGTAGGGTTAAATATCTTTGGGCCCTGACCTCTCTTGCCACTAAAGCCCAAGTCTCTGATGTTCCTTGTGTTTTTGAGAAGCCTTTGGATTCTAATTTGCTCTTCTGGCCCATTGTCCTTAGCTGCTCTTCCTCTAGAAGCTTGTCGACCCATAAGCTGAATTTGTGGAAGAGTGCTCTTGATCTGCTTCTTGTTATTGCTCCTGGAGGTACCACTGGTGTAGATACTTCCTCTAAGTGCATGTCCTGGAGCTGGTAGCTCATTTGGTCCGAGTCCTCTTGTGTAGAAGTGGAAGTGTGCGTGTACTCGGCTGGGTGGCCTGTACCGGCTGGATTGTGCGCGGTACTGGCCGGAATGACTTCAGGACCGGCCAAGTTGATCCCGGAGTCGGCGGTGTCATCAGGGGGACCGGCGGGGTCATTCACGTCCCCAACAAGTGTGCCGGAAGCTTGGGCCTCTCCGCCGGCGATGTTGACCGGTCTGGTCCTATAGGTCGAGGGTCCGGCGGTACTGTCTGGTCCGGCAGGCGCGCCAGATTGTCCTGCTGTCTCGGGCAAGCTTCCTGGTCGGCCAGTCTGGTCTCCTGGCTGGATGTACGACCTGATGTCCTCATCATTCCCTCCCTCTTCAGTAGTTTTTGTCCTCAAAACTGGATCATCTGCATGGAAAGGGGCCAAGTCAGTAACATTGAACGTATTGGACACATTAAACTCACCTGGAAGCTCGATCCGGTAGGCGTTGTTGTTGATCCTCTCGAGCCCTCTGAATGGTCCATCTCCTCTTGGTGCTAGCTTGGAACTCCTTAGGTTTGGGAACCTCTCCTGCCGTAGGTGTAGCCACACCCAATCGCCTGGTTGAAAAATCACCTCCTTTCTTCCTTTGTTGGCATGAGTCACGTACTGTCCGGTCCTCTTCTCCAAGTTTTCTGCTACCTTCTTGTGTAACCTCCTTATGAACTCTGCTTTGGATGCTCCGTTGAGGTTGGTCATCTCAGCTGGTGGCAGTGGTGTTTGCTCCAATGGGGTGGGAGGGTTGAAGCCGTATACCACTTCAAATGGTGTCTTCTTGGTTGCTGAGTGCACGGCTCGGTTGTAGGCGAACTCAATGAATGGCAGGCACTCCACCCCAGTCTTTAGGTTCTTCCCTAGTGTTGTTCTGAGAAGAGTTGATAGGGTCCTGTTGACAACTTCAGTTTGGCCATCGGTTTGAGGATGGCAAGTGGTTGAGAAGAGTAGCTTCGTGCTTAGCTTTCTCCAAAGGGTCCTCCAGAAATGGCTGAGGAACTTGGTGTCCCTATCTGATACGATGGTCTTTGGCACTCCATGAAGCCGTACTATCTCTCTGAAGAACAGCTCAGCTGTTTGCGTGGCATCATTGACATTGGCACATGGGATGAAATGTGCCATCTTGGAGAATCTGTCCACCACTACAAAGATTGCATTTTTGTGGTTGATCTTGGGCAGACCTAGAACAAAGTCCATTGAGATGTCCACCCATGGATGTGTAGGTATGGGCAGTGGGAGATACAACCCATGAGGTTGCACTCGGGACTTTGCCTTCTTGCAAGTGATGCATCTTGCACAATGAGCTTCTACTGTCCTCTTGATGTGTGGCCAGTAGAAGTGCTCCTTGACCACAGCTAGAGTCTTGTCGAAACCAAAGTGGCCTATGAGTCCTCCTCCATGAGCTTCTCGGATGATAAGCTCCCTTAATGATCCTTGTGGTATGTAAGAATATTGAGATTATAGAGGAGAAATGTGAAGAATTGAATCTGAAAACTCAAAGAGAAGTATGAGAAAAATGAGAAATGACTTAGACTTATGGAGAAGAATCTCCTAAGAGTTTCTTATACATTGAGTCTTTACAGCCCTTTTATAGAGGATTTACAATGTGAACACAAAAGAAAACGAATTCAAACTTGTGGATAAGTTTGAATAGAGGAGGAGCCTGTCAACAACCAATGAGAAGAGAGGAGACAGCATGGGCATGACTGTTTGGTGTGGTTGCCAAGACTGTGTGCAGCATGGGCATGACTGTTTTGTGTGGTTGCCAAGACTGTGTGCAGCATGGGCATGACTGTTTGGTGTGGTTGCCAAGACTGTGTGCAGCATGGGCATGAATTTTTCACCTTGATTCTTCTCCCAAGGTAGCTATTTAACCATTTCAACCATGTGGTTAATAATAACCCATCCTTTTTCATTCCCCTTGTTATTCAAACTGAATTTTCGTGCTCACACTTGCCTTGTAGGTCAAGATAGGTCTTATTTGATTTTCCTATGTCAATATTCCCCCTCAAGCTAAAGACTTTGGAATCACCCTAAAGTCTTAAGCTTGGGAACCCAAGGCAACACCTCATTAAAAACCTTATAAAGGAAAACCACTTGGGACAAAACCTTAATAAGGGAAAAAGAGTGTGTTGCTCTTGGATTAGGAGACCTTTGATCATGGGTGTGATAAATCAACAAGCCGAAGTTTGCTAAAGATGTTCTTGCAAACTTTGAGACTTGCTGCCTTTGTGAAGATGTCAGCTAGTTGGTCTTCACTCCTTGTATAAAATGGCAGAATGGTTCCATCTTGAACTTTCTCCCTAACCTTATGGCAGTCGATCTCTATGTGCTTGGTCCTCTCGTGAAACACTGAGTTTGAAGCTATGTGAATGGCTGCCTGATTATCACAATGGAAGTTAATTGGCCCTGGTTGTGCAATACCGAAATCTTTCAAGAGTGCTTTGAGCCAAGTTACTTCATTTGTCAGCTTCCTCATAGCCCTATATTCTGCTTCAGCACTAGAACATGATACCACCTTCTTCTTCTTAGTCTTCCGAGTGACTAAGTTCCCACCAACAAAGGTGCAATACCCAGTGGTTGATTTCCTATCCACCCTATCACCAGCCCAATCCGCATCACAATACCCGACAATCTCAGTGTTCCCATTCTTGCCCATCCATATACCTTGACCAGGAGATCCTTTTATGTATCTAAGGATCCTTTCTACCATGCTCCAATGATATACAGTAGGCTTTTGCATATGTTGACTTACTTGATTCACAGCAAAACACAAGTCTGGTCGTGTGGGGGTGAGGTAGATCAGCTTCCCAACTAGTCTCCTATACTGAGAAACATCCTTAAATAACTCATCAGCTTTCTCCCCCTTTCCGTTGACCTTGTAGCCATCTTCAAGAGGAGTTTGGCCGGTTTAGCCCCAAGCTTTCCCGTGTCTGTCAACAGATCAAGAGCATACTTTCTTTGGGATAGAAAGAGCCCTTTCTTGAGACCGACACACTTCAATACCCAAGAAGTACTTCAACTCTCCAAGATCCTTGATGTCAAATGATCTGTTTAAGAAGGCCTTTGTGGACTGAATTCCTTCCTTATAATCTCCTGTGATGATAAGGTCATCNCTAGGCACGAAGCTACTCTTCTCAACCACTTGCCATCCTCAAACCGATGGCCAAACTGAAGTTGTCAACATGACACTATCAACCCTTCTCAGAACTACACTAGGGAAGAACCAAAAGACTTGGGTGGAGTGCCTGCCATTCATTGAGTTCGCCTACAACCGAGCCGTGCACTCAGCAACCAAGAAGACCCCATTTGAAGTGGTATACGGTTTCAACCCTCTCACCCCATTGGAGCAAAAACCACTGCCACCAGCTGAGATGACCAACCTCAACGGAGCATCCAAAGCAGAGTTCATAAGGAGGTTACACCAGAAGGTAGCAGAGAACTTGGAGAAGAGGACCGGACAGTACGTGACTCATGCCAACAAAGGAAGAAAGGAGGTGATCTTTCAACCAGGCGATTGGGTGTGGCTACACCTACGGCAGGAGAGGTTCCCAAACCTAAGGAGTTCCAAGCTAGCACCAAGAGGAGATGGACCATTCAGAGTGCTCGAGAGGATCAACAACAACGCCTACCGGATCGAGCTACCAGGTGAGTTTAATGTGTCCAATACGTTTAATGTTACTGACTTGGCCCCTTTCCATGCAGATGAACCAGTTTTGAGGACAAAACCTACTGAAGAGGGAGGGAATGATGAGGACATCAGGTCGTACATCCAGCCAGGAGACCAGACTGGCCGACCAGGAAGCTTGCCCGAGACAGCAGGACCATCTGGCGCGCCTGCCGGACCAGACAGTACCGCCGGACCCTCGACCTATAGGACCAGACCGGTCAACATCGCCGGCGGAGAGGCCCAAGCTTCCGGCACACTTGGTGGGGACGTGAATGACACCGCCGGTCCCCCTGATGACACCGCCGACTCCGGGATCAACTTGGCCGGTCCTGAAGTCATTCCGGCCAGTACCGCGCACAATCCAGCCGGTACAGGCCATCCAGCCGAGTACACGCACACTTCCACTTCTACACAAGAGGACTCGGACCAAATGAGCTACCAGCTCCAGGACATGCACTTAGAGGAAGTATCTACACCAGTGGTACCTCCAGGAGCAATGACAAGAAGCAGATCAAGAGCACTCTTCCACAAATTCAGCTTATGGGTCAACAAGCTACTAGAGGAAGATCGACTAAGGACAATGGGCCAAAAATACAAGGAAGAGTCCAATAGCTTCTCAACAACACAAGGGACATCAGAGACTTGGGCTTTAGTGGCAAGAGAGGTCAGGGCCCAAAGATTCTAACCCTACTCCAAGTCGAAGACTAGGAGCAAGGCGCGTGCATGCCACAAGGACGGCCACCTTCCATTTCTTGGCCGTGAGGTGAGTTAAGGTAAGTTTACATTCGAATATATGCCTCTTTCTGTTTTGCAGGGTAGGATCTAGTTGCTTTACATTTTTGAGTCAAAAACATTTTAGGAATAGGTCCTTTTTCGGTTATGCACTTTTGTATCTTTTCCTTTTGTGCACTTTTGTAAACTTTCCTTTTCTTTGTTTGAGTCGACCCTAGAAGGTCAAGCTGCCGAGCATATTAATAAGGCTCCTTCCAGCATTGTAGTTCGACAACCTTTTTGATTATTAATAAAGTAGAACTTTTTCCCTACGAGTTTTCTCTCAAGAGAGACTTGTGCGCTTAGAACCTAGTTGAGACCAGCCCTCCTAGCTCTAAGTTTGTGATTTATCACGAGGTTCATCACCCCTCGTGTGGTTCACTTCACCCTTCCATCGTTTACCAACCAGAAAACCCCTATCCAGAAGCCTAAGGTTGAGTTTCTCACCTAATCTTCTACAAACAGCCCACGCGCATACATCCTTGAATCAAGGCTTGTATCAATCAAGGACCTATACAAGGATAATCCTGACTTTGCTGAGAGCTACAAGGAGTGTGGCACAGGGAGTCATGGCAAGTTCTACATCCATAAGGGATTCTTGTTCCGAGAGAGAAGGCTGTGCATACCACAAGGATCATTAAGGGAGCTTATCATCCGAGAAGCTCATGGAGGAGGACTCATGGGCAACTTTGGTGTCGACAAGACTCTAGCAGTGGTCAAGGAGCACTTCTACTGGCCACACATCAAGAGGACAGTAGAAGCTCATTGTGCAAGATGCATCACTTGCAAGAAAGCAAAGTCCCGAGTGCAACCTCACGGGTTGTATCTCCCACTGCCCATACCTACACATCCATGGGTGGACATCTCAATGGACTTTGTTCTAGGTCTGCCCAAGATAAACCACAAAGATGCAATCTTTGTAGTGGTGGACAGATTCTCCAAAATGGCACATTTCATCCCGTGTGCCAATGTCAATAATGCCCACAAACAGCTGAGCTGTTCTTCAGGGAGATAGTACGGCTTCATGGAGTGCCAAGGACCATCGTATCAGACAGGGACACCAAGTTCCTCAGCCATTTCTGGAAGACCCTTTGGAGGAAGCTAGGCACAAAGCTACTCTTCTCTACCACCTGCCATCCTCAAACCGATGGCCAAACTGAAGTTGTTAACAGGACACTATCAACTCTTCTCAGAACTACACTAGGGAAGAACCTAAAGACTTGGGTGGAGTGCCTGCCATTCATAGAGTTCGCTTAAAACCGAGCCGTGCACTCAGCAACCAAGAAGACACCATTTGAAGTGGTATACGGCTTCAACCCTCTCACCCCATTGGAGCAAACGCCACTACCACCAGCTGAGATGACCAACCTCAACGGAGCATACAAGGCAGAGTTCATAAGGAGGCTACACCAGAAGGTAGCAGAAAACTTGGAGAAGAGGACCGGACAGTACGTGACTCAGGCCAACAAAGGAAGAAAGGAGGTGATCTTTCAACCAGGCGATTGGGTGTGGCTACACCTACGGCAGGAGAGGTTCCCAAACCTAAGGAGTTCCAAGCTAGCACCAAGAGGAGATGGACCATTCAGAGTGCTCGAGAGGATCAACAACAACGCCTACCGGATCGAGCTGCCAGGTGAGTTTAATGTGTCCAATACGTTCAATGTTACTGACTTGGCCCCTTTCCATGCAGATGATCCAGTTTTGAGGACAAAACCTACTGAAGAGGGAGGGAATGATGAGGACATCAGGTCGTACATCCAGCCAGGAGACCAGACTGGCCGACCAGGAAGCTTGCCCGAGACAGCAGGACCATCTGGCGCGCCTGCCGGACCAGACAGTACCGCCGGACCCTCGACCTATAGGACCAGACCGGTCAACATCGCCGGCGGAGAGGCCCAAGCTTCCGGCACACTTGGTGGGGACGTGAATGACACCGCCGGTCCCCCTGATGACACCGCCGACTCCGGGATCAACTTGGCCGGTCCTGAAGTCATTCCGGCCAGTACCGCGCACAATCCAGCCGGTACAGGCCGATCCAGCCGAGTACACGCACACTTCCACTTCTACACAAGAGGACTCGGACCAAATGAGCTACCAGCTCCAGGACATGCACTTAGAGGAAGTCTCAACACCAGTGGTACCTCAAGGAGCAATGACAAGAAGCAGATCAAGGGCGCTCTTCCACAAATTCAGCCTATGGGTCAACAAGCTACTAGAGGAAGATCGACTAAGGACAATGGGCCAAAAATACAAGGAAGAGTCCAATAGCTTCTCAACAACACAAGGGACATCAGAGACTTGGGCTTTAGTGGCAAGAGAGGTCAAGGCCCAGAGATTTGTAACCCTACTCCAAGTCGAAGACTAGGAGCAAGGCGCGTGCATGCCACAAGGACGGCCACCTTCCATTTCTTGGCCGTGAGGTGAGTTAAGGTAAGTTTACATTCGAATATATGCCTCTTTCTGTTTTGCAGGGTAGGATCTAGTTGCTTTACATTTTTGAGTCAAGAACATTTTAGGAATAGGTCCTTTTTCGGTTATGCACTTTTGTATCTTTTCCTTTTGTGCACTTTTGTAAACTTTCCTTTTTCTTTATTTGTGTCGACCCTAGAAGGTCAAGCTGTCGAGCATATTAATAAGGCTCCTTCCAGCATTGTAGTTCGACAACCTTTTTGATTATTAATAAAGTAGAACTTTTTCCCTACAAGTTTTCTCTCTAAGAATCTTGTGCGCTTAGAACCTAGTTGAGACCAGCCCTCCTAGCTCTAAGTTTGTGATTTATCACGAGGTTCATCACCCCTCGTGTGGTTCACTTCACCCTTCCATCGTTTACCAACCAGAAAACCCCTATCCAGAAGCCTAAGGTTGAGTTTCTCACCTAATCTTCTACAAACAGCCCACGCGCATACATCCTTGAATCAAGGCTTGTATCACCAAGTTCCTCAGCCATTTCTGGAGGACCCTTTGGAGGAAGCTAGGCACGAAGCAGCTCTTCTCTACCTCCTGCCATCCTCAAACCGATGGCCAAACTGAAGTAGTCAACCGGACATTGTCGACTCTTCTCAAGACTACACTAGTGAAGAACCTCAAGACTTGGGTGGAGCATCCAAGGCGGAGTTCATAAAGAAGGTACACCAGAAGGTAGCAGAGAATTTGGAGAAGAGGACTGGGCAGTACGTGACTCATGCCAACAAGGGAAGAAAGGAGGTGATTTTTCAACCAGGCGATTGGGTGTGGCTACACCTACGGCAGGAGAGGTTCCCCAACCTAAGGAGTTCCAAGCTAGCACCAAGAGGAGATGGACCATTCAGAGTGCTGTAGATGATCAACAACAACGCCTACCGGATCGAGATTCCTGGTGAGTTTAATATGTCTAACACGTTTAACGTAACTGATTTAGCCCCTTTCCATGAAGAAGAACCAGCTTTGAGGTCAAAACCTACTGAAGGGAGAGGGGATGATGGGGACATCAGGTTGTATGGCCGGCAAGGAGACCAGACTGGCCGACCAGGGAGCTTGCCCGAGACAGCCGGGCCATTTGGCGCGTCTGCCGGCCCAAACGGTACCGCCGGGCCTTCGACCAGCCGGGCCGGACCGACCAATATTTCCGGCGAAGAGGCTTGTATCACCCCCGCCCCCCTTGATATTGACATAGGGAATCAAATAAGACCAATCTTGACCTCCAAGTCAAGTGTGAGCATGAAAATTCAGTTTGAATAATAAGGGAAAAAAAGCCGAGTTTTTATTAACCACATGGTTAAAATGGTTAAATAGCTGCATTGGAAGAAGAATCAAGATGACAAGGACATGTCTATGCTGCACACTTTCTTGGTAACCACACCAAACAGTCATGCCTGCTGCACACAGCCTTGGTAACCACACCAAACGTTCAAAGGGTTGTAAAGACTCAATGTATGAAAAAACTCTTAGGAGATTATTCTCCAAAAGTCTAAGACATTTCTCATCTTCTCATGCTATTCTTTGAGTTTCTGGATTCAATTCTTCACATTTCTCCTCTCTAATCTCAATATTCTTTCATGGTATCAGAGCAAAAGATCATTCTCTTATCTTACATATTCAAATCTCTTAGTTTCCAATATAAAATTTTTTCAAAAATCTCTCAGCCTTTAAACTAAAAACTCACGGTTTTATTCAACCATAAAGCTGCCTCCTTTGAGCTCTTCAAAGCCTAACAATAGAGGATACAGTTCAAATCAGTTCCAGCCTGAAACCTATGGTGATTCCAGTAGTTCTCAATGGCTTCAACTACATATTATGGTCAAGACAACCATTTGTTGCAAAGGACTTTGGAATTACATCTTGGAGGATAATACTCCATCTATGGACAATCCAAATGAGAAGAAGGATGAGGCAACAAGAAAAGAAGATGCTAGGTGGTTCCAAGAAGATCAATCAGTCCTTGGATTCCTCCAAAATTCATTGGACCCATCCATTCTTGAAGCTTACTCACATTGTGAAACCGCCAAGTCTCTTTGGGAGACTCTCAAGAGGGTGTATGGGGATGTTTCAAACCTCAGCCGTGTGTGTGAGATTAAGAAGGCTCTCAATGATCTACACAAAGAGGATATGGAGTTCACAAAGTTTCTAGGCAAGTTCCAATCAACATGGTCCGAGCTTGACATGTTGAGACCAAGTTCTAAGTATCCAAAGGTGCTTAATGAAAGGAAGGAACAAGAAAAGATATTTGGGCTCCTTCTCAGCCTAAATCGAGCCTTTAAGGATGTGATTAAGTCCATCCTAAGAGAGCCAAAACTCCCTGATTTCGAAGAGGTGTGCTCATGGATTCAAAAGGAGCAAGACAACATTGGTTTGTTTGGTGGAAAAGGAGAACTAGTCATGGCCAAGCGTGTTTAAGCAAGAGGATAGGAAGAGTGTTATGTGTGAACATTGTAAGAGGAATGGCCACATCAAGGATTAGTGCTGGATACTTCATCCTCATCTCAAGCCAAACCGGTTCATGGATTCAAAGGCTAACATCTCTCAAAAGGTTGTGACTGAACCGGCAAGTTCATCCAACCAAGGAGGGGAGCTAGCTATGAATGTATCCATGGAGTATGTTAAGAAGAGTGACTTCGAGGATTTCATAAAGGCCCATGTCTCAAAACTCTCCGGTATCACACTCTACTCCCATAAATTGCTTGATAAACCGTATCATAAGTTGGTAGTGGATTCGGGTGCTTCTCACCATATGATTAGCTATGCTAGGTTGTTAAAGAACATTGAACCATGTCTAGGACAAGTAACTATAGCTGATGGTAAGGGTATTCCAATTTAAGGAACCGGAAAATTAAGACTATTTGACAAAGAAAGTAATGCTTTCTTTGTACCTAAGTTTAAGTCTAATCGAGTTTTGGTCAAAAAGGCTACTAAAGACCTGAATTGCAATGTTATTTTTGGGCCTAACAATGTTTACTTTCAGGATATTAAGAGTGGTAAGATAATTGGAGATGGTGGAACTCAAGATGAGCTCTATGTTCTTGAAGACACTCCTCCAAGCAATTTGGATTCCTTAGCTTTCAAATCCTGTGTTTTTGCTAATAAAGATGTATTTTGGCATAATAGATTAGGACATCCTCATGCTCGTGCTTTAAGCTTTATAATTCCTACTGTCGCTTATGATCACTCAGTTTGTGAGGCTTGTATCATTGGCAAACATTGTTGTGTTTTTTTCCTAAATCGTCTACAATGTATGTGCATTGCTTTGATTTAGTACATTCTGATGTTTGGACCTCACCTTGCATGTTTAGAGATAGGAATAAATACTTTGTGACCTTTGTACATGAGAAATCGAAATATACATGGGTTACATTACTTCCATCTAAAGATAGGGTTTATGAGGCATTTATAAACTTTCATAATTATGTTACTAATCAATTCAATGCCAAGATAAAAGTGTTAAGATCAGATAATGGAGGGGAATACACAAGTCAAAGATTCAAAGCTCACTTAAAAAAACATGGAATACTACATCGAAGTAGCTGCCCACACACACCAAAACAAAATGGAGTTTCTGAAAGGAAGAACCGACACATAATGGAAGTAGCAAGATCCAAGATGTTTCATACCAATGTTCCTAAAAGTTTTTGGGGAGATGAAATCTTGGTTGCTTGCTACCTCATCAATCAGATTCCAACCAAATTCTTGCAAGACATATCCCCATTTCATGAACTCAATAAAACTAAACCCTCCATTGACCATTTACGTGTATTTGGGTGTGTGTGCGTTGTGTATGTTCCAGGTGATCTAAGAAACAAGTTGGAGGCAAAGAGCATCAAGTGTATGTTCCTTGGATATTCGACAACACAAAAGGGTTATAAGTGCTATGATCTGAGCAACAACAGGACATATGTGTCTAGAGATGTCAAGTTCATAGAAGAATGAAGCTATTATGATCAGAAAGATTGGGAAGGATTGAAGGATCTCTCAAGGTCACCTTTTCATTTGGCTACGAGTTTGAGGTTTCTCTTGAATCATTTGGGAAATGATGTGCCAAAGGATTCAAGACACAAAGAAGCAAGAATCCCAAGTAGTTCACAAGATACCCAAGAGAATGAACAAGGGGCGGTAACTCAAGAACTAACTCCAATCCAAGAAGAAGCTACGACCCAAAACCAAGAACAAGACGACTTGGAAGTGGGTATCGAAGAACCTATTCACCAAATGGAAGAGGAAACGGTTGTAGAGGAGGCTGCACCACCTGTTCAGCAACTAATGAGGAGTACTAGGCTTAGGAAAGACCCATCCAATTGGGTAAACACTAGGGTCTTCTACAACAACCAGGCCATGGCTCATCCCATAGAAGTTGTTTGTTCCCTTGACCTCTTGCCATCTAGTCATAAAGAATTCCTTGGAAAGATTGAATGAAGTCATATTCCAAGGACTTATGAAGAAGCTAAGAGCAAGAAAGAATGGTTAGATGTAGTAAGAGATGAGAAGGGAGCTATTGAAAGGAATCATACATGGGATAAACAAGAACTTCCCAAAGGCAAGAAGGCTGTGAGTTCCAACTGAGTGTTCACCATCAAGTATAAGAGCAATGGGGACATAGAAAGGTACAAGGCACGTCTAGTTGCAAGAGGTTTCACTCAGACATATGGAGAGGACTATAGTGATACATGTGCACTGGTGGCTAAGTTACACACTGTAAGGGTTGTTCTTTGACTAGCTACGAATCTAACTTGGGAGTTATGGCAAATGGATGTCAAGAACGCATTCCTACAAAGAGAACTTGAAGCGGAAGTGTATATGACTCCACCACCAGGCCTTGAAGATCTTTGCAAAGAGGGATAGGTTCTAAGACTTAGAAAGGCAATATATGGGTTGAAGCAGTCACCAAGGGCGTGGTATCACAAATTAAGCTCCACACTTACTGATAATGGGTTTACAAAATCCCATTCAGATCATACTTTGTTTACTCGTCAAAACGCCAAAGGAATTGTGGTGGTCTTGGTTTATGTGGATGACCTTATCATCACAGGAGATGATAAGGAAGGAATTCAGTCCACAAAGGCCTTCTTAAACAGATCATTTGACATCAAGGATCTTGGAGAGTTAAAGTACTTCTTGGGTATTGAAGTGTGTCGGTCTCAGGAAGGACTATTTCTATCCCAAAGAAAGTATGCTCTTGATCTGTTGACAGACACGGGAAAGCTTGGGGCTAAACCGGCCAAAACTCCTCTTGAAGATGGCTACATGGTCAACGGAAATAGGGAGAAAGCTGATGAGTTATTTAAGGATGTTTCTCAGTATAGGAGACTAGTTGAGAAGTTGATCTACCTCACCCTCACATGACCAGACTTGTGTTTTGCTGTGAATAAAGTGAGTCAACATATGCAAAAAACCTACTGTATATCATTGGAGCATGGTAGAAAGGATCCTTAGATACATCAAAGGATCTCCTGGTCAAGACATATGGATGGGCAAGAATGGGAACACTGAGATTGTCGGATATTGTGATGCGGATTAGGCTAGTGATAGGATGTATACGAAATCAACCACTGTGTATTGCACCTTAGTCACTTGGAAGACTAAGAAGCAGAAGGTGATATCATTAACTAGTGCTGAAGCAGAATATAGGGCTATGAGGAAGCTGACAAATGAAGTAACTTGGCTCAAAGCACTCTTGAAAGATTTCGGTATTGAACAACCAGGGCCAATTACCTTCCATTGTGATAATCAGGCAGCCATTCACATTGCTTCAAACTCAGTGTTTCACGAGAGGCCCAAGCACGTAGAGATCGATTGCCATAAAGTTAGGGAGAAAGTTCAAGATGGAACCATTCTGCCATGTTATACAAGGAGTGAAGACCAACTAGCTGACATCTTCACAAAGGCAGCAAGTCTCAAAGTTTGCAATAACATCTTTAGCAAACTTGGGCTTGCTTATTTATCACATCCATGATCAAAGGTTCCCTAATCAAAGAGCAACACACTCTTTTTCCCTTATCAAGGTTTTGTCCCAAGTGTTTTTCCTTAATAAGGTTTTTAATGAGGTGTTGCATTGGGTTCCCAAGCTTAAGACCTTAGGGTGATTTCAAAGTCTTTAGCTTGAGGGGGAGTATTGACATAGGAAATCAAATAAGTCCAATCTTGACCTACAAGTCAAGTGTGAGCATGAAAATTCAGTTTGAATAATAAGGGAAAAGAAAAAGGAGAGAGTTATTACTAACCACATGATTAAAATGGTTAAATAGCTGCCTTAGGAGAATAAGCAAGGTGACAAGGACATGTCTATGCTGCACACAGTGTTGGTAACCACACCAAACAGTCATGCCTGCTGCACACAACATTGGTAACCACACCAAACATTCATGAGACAGTTTGTAGCTCTTCCCCTCTCTTCTCATTGGTTGTTGACAAGCTCCTCCTCTATTCAAGCCCATCCACAAGTTTGAATTCTTTTTTTTTGTGTTCACATTGTAAATCCTCTATAAAAGGGCTGTAAAGACTCAATGTATGAAAAAACTCTTAGGAGATTATTCTCCAGAAGTCTAAGACATTTCTCATCTTCTTATGCTTTTCTTTGAGTTTCTGGATTCAATTCTTCACATTTCTCCTCTATAATCTCATTATTCTTTCACTTGATGACGCCAATTTGGAACTTTTTAAGTGAACTCCTTTTGATTTTGAGCAACAAATTGGGCTGGTTGTAATGTGATTCATTTGCCTCATTAAAAACCTTACCATGAAAACCCAATGAGAGAAAACTTGGATAAGGGAAAAAGAGTACAAATGGATCACATACCCATTTGTATGCTGTCTTGAGATTGTACCAAAATAAGAGTGCTTTTAGGCACTTCTTCATTCAAGCTCAGGTGAATTTGTTGTGCATTCTCCTTGTTGAGCAGGCTGCTGATTGCCTCTTTGAGTTTCTTGGCCTTGGCTTTGGTTAATGGTCCAGCTGGTAGTGCAAGAGCTTCTTCATGTTCCAATGGTTCATTCCTAACCATGAGCTTCTCCTTTTGTGTGCTTTCCAGGCTCATATCATCCCCCTCCTCTTGAAAAGGATTTGACCTCAAATCTGGTTCATCCGCAATGAAAGGCACAAGATCAGAAACATTGAAGCTTGAACTCACATTATACTTACATTGAAGATCAATTTGGTAGGCGTTGTTGTTGATCTTTAGAAATATCTTGAAAGGTGCATCTATTCTGGACATAAGTTTGGATTTCCTTTCAGCTGGAAATCTTTATTTCCTCAAGTGAACCCACACGAGGTCTCCCACCTCAAATACCATTTCACGTCTTCTTTTGTTGGCCTTTCTTGCATATTGTTGGGTTCTGGCCTCAATATTCTTCCTTGCATTCTCATGGTTATGTTTAACAATCTCAGCTTTTCTTTTTCCATCAATACTAGCTCTTTCACTAAGAGGAAAAGGGGTTAGATCCAAAGGAGATAAAGGATTGAAACCGTACACAATTTGAAAAGGAGAATACTTAGTAGCAGAATGTACAGAATGGTTATATGCAAATTCAGCATGTGGTAAACATTTTTCTCATGTTCTATTTCGTTTGATTAATGCACGCAATAAAGTAGACAAGGTTATATTAACTACTTCAGTTTGACCATCCGTTTGTGGGTGACATGTTATAGAGAATACCAACTTAGTTCCTAACTTAGACCAAAGAGTTTTCCAAAAGTAACTCAAGAACTTAGTGTCTCTATCAGAAACTATGGTGCTAGGCATTCCATGCAAGCGAACTACCTCTTTAGAAAACAGATTGGCTATATGCAATGCATCATCAGTCTTGTGACATGCTATAAAATGAGCCATCTTAGAGAATCTATCAACCACAACAAAGATAGAATCCTTTCCTGTCTTGGTTCTAGGCAAACCAACCACAAAGTCTATTTATATGTCAATCCATAGATGAGTAGGAATGGGTAAAGGAGTGTACAAACCGTTGGGTTGAACCTTAGATTTAGCCTGTTTGCATGTAACACACCTTGCACAGATTCTTTCTACGTCTCTCTATTTATGTGTTGCCAATGGAAATCATCTTGCATTACTTTAAGAGTTTTGGTAACTCCAAAATGCCCCATCAGTCCTCCTCCATGAGCTTCCCTAACTAGCAAGTCTCAAATAGAACAGTTAGGCACATATAATCTATTATCATAAAATAGGAATCCTTCATGCCGAGAGTATTTTCCTGAAGCAAAATGTTTTGCTAGCAATGTATGCATCTTTAAATTCAGGATCAGTTTCATATAGCTCTTTAAGTTGTTCAAAACCTAACAATTTAGCATCAAGAGTAGAGATTAAGGCATACCTCCGTGATAATGCATTTGCCACAACATTCTCTTTACCTTGTTTGTCTTTAATGACATATGGAAATGTTTCTATGAACTCAACCCACCGTGCATTCCTTTTGTTCAGCTTCTGTTGGCCCTTTATGGGCTTGAGTGACTCATGATCAGTGTGAATCATGAACTCCTTTCGCCACAAGTAGTGTTGCCATGTTTGCAAAGCACAGACCAAGGAGTACAATTCCTTGTCGTAGGTTGGATAGTTGAGGGTGGCTCCCCCAAGCTTCTCACTGAAATAGGCTATAGGTTTCATATCCTTCATCAAAACAGCTCCAATACCTATACCAGAAGCATCACATTCTATCTCAAAGGTTTTAAGAAAATCAGGTAAAGATAGAAGAGTTGCATGTGTAAGCTTTTCTTTCAAAGCTTGGAATGAGCTTTCTTGAGCTTCTCCCCATTTGAATCCTACGTCTTTCTTGATTACTTCAGTAAGTGGGGCAGAAATAGTGCTAAAATCCTTGACAAAGCGTCTATAGAAGCCAGCTAGCACATGGAAACTTCTCACTTCTCCTACTGTTTTTGGACTTAGCCATTCCTTAATAGCTTTGACCTTCTCCTCATCAACCTTAATACCATCTGCACTTATAACAAATCCTAGGAACACAATGTTATCTGTAAAAAAGTGCATTTCTTAAGATTGGCATATAGTTTTTCCTTTTTAAGAACACTTAGAAGTGATGCAAATGACTAGCATGCTCTTCTAGATTCTTGCTGTAGATTAAGCTATCATCAGAGTATACTACAACAAAGACTCCTATGAATGCTCTAAGAACATGATTCATCAAGCACATGAAAGTACTAGGTGCATTTGTTAACCCAAATGGCATGACTAACCATTCATATAATCCATGCTAACTTTTAAATGTAGTTTTCCATTCATCCCACTCCTTCATGCGTATTTGATGCTACCCGCTCTTAAGATCTATCTTAGAAAAGATTAAGGTACCATGCAATTCATCAAGCATGTCATCTAACCTAGGGATTGGATGGCGATACTTTACAGTAATGTTGTTGATTGCTCTACAATCAACACACATGCGCCTGCTGCCATCTTTCTTTGGCACAAGTAGAACTGGCACAGCACAAGGACTCATGCTCTCCCTGATGTAGTCCTTCTCCATTAGCTCATTAACTTGTCTTTGCAGCTCCTTAGTGTCAATGGGATTGGTTCTATAAGTTGGTCTATTTGGTAGTTAGGCTCCAGGTACAAAATCAATCTGATTTTCAATGCCTCTGATGGGTGGTAGCCCCTTTGGATTGTCTTCTGGAAAGAAATCTTCATAATCCTGCAAAATAGAAGTCACTTCACTCGGTAATACCAGTGCAATGTTAGTTAAGCTCATGAGAGCTTCCTTATAGATGAACAAAAGAACAGGTTGTTGTGAGAAGAGAGCCTTCTTAACTCCAGCAGTTCTCACAAAGAAACTTGAGTGCTTCTTGTTCTTGTTCTCACAGCCTCTGTCACTTCTGGAGCTTATGGTTTCCTTTGAAGTTCCAGCTATTTTCCTTAGCTCCAACACAAGCTGATCTTGGTACACCTCCTGTGGTGTCATAGGAACAAGTGTGATCTTCTTACCTTTGTGTTCAAACGAGTGTTGGTTGGTGTAACCATCATGAATGACCTTTCGATCAAATTGCCATGGTCTTCCAAGCAGAATGTGGCCAGCCTCCATTGGTAAAACATCGCAAAGGATCTCATCTTGGTATTTTCCAATGGTTATAGGTACCTTGACTTTGCTGCTTACCTTCATTTTGTCACACTCATTAAGCCATTGCAGCTTATACTGCTTTGGGTGTTTGAACACTTCCAGACGTAACTTGTTTACCATAGTTTCACTAGCCACATTAGTGCAGCTGCCTCCATCAATAATGATGCTGCAAACCTTTCCTTGGACGTGGCATCTTGAGTGAAAAAGGTTCTCTCTTTGCTCATGTTCTTTGGTTTTGTTTTGTACAGTTAGGGTTCTTCTTGTTACCAATAATTCTCCTGCCATAGGAGGTACAAGATGCACTTCTGAAGAATCAGAAAAGACTTCTTCTTCCTCGGATTCTATTTCACCATTATCCAACAGAATCATGATCTTCTTGTTGGTGCATTCATTCGCATAATGCCCTCTTCCTTGGCATTTGAAACACTGCACATCTCTTGTTCTAGTATATGTAGTAGCTTAAGATTTGCCCTTGACATCTTGAGTGGTTGTTGAAGGTTTGGAATCAACTTTAGCGATTTGTTTTCCTTCCCTTTGGTAGATAGGCTTATTGTTAGCTGCTCCATAGCTTGCCTAGTATAACGTTTTCTTTTTAGCTGCTGTTCAACCAGTATAGCTTCGTGCAACATTTCCTCTAGCTCCACATAATGTTCTAGCTCCATTCTATCTTGAATGTCATGGTTAAGTCCTCCTAAAGATCTTGCCATAGTAGCTTCTCTGTCTTATGAAATATCTGCCCTGATCATGAGGGTTTCCAACTCCTCGTAATAGTCCTCGACATTTCGGCTTCCTTGATTGAGTCTCCTTAGCTTTTGGTGTAGCTCACGGTGGTAATGGTTGGGCACAAACCTTTTCCCCATTATGGCTTTCATCTCAGCCAATGTGTTTACTGGATACTCACCATTACGTCTTCTGGAAGTCACCAATTGATCCCACCAGCTGAGTGCATACTTATAACATTCAGTAGCAGCTAAGCGGACCTTGTTGAGCTCGGAAGTGTTGACAATCAAACACCAGCTCGATCTTCTTCTCCCATTCCAGGTAAGTGTTTGGATCATTTTTGCCATAGAATGATGGTATCTTAAGTGCAAGACCTCCTAAGGTGTCATTAGGCTGACCCCTTTCTTCTCTTACACGCCTAGGCCTACTTTTGGTTCTCCTACTCCCTTCACTGCCATGACTATAGTAGGATTATGTTTCGTCGTTTTGGGCATGTCTTAAGGGATTCCTAGTTTACCTTGGGCCTCCTTCAGTGTTACTATTGTTCTGAACATCATCAAGACGCAAATGAATGGCTTCCAGCTCTATTTGTAGTGCTTTCTTCATTTTTGCGACTAGAGTCTCCATTAACAAGTTTGGTGCTTCTGAAGTTTGATTTCCTCCAGACATAGCTACAAATACACTTAACAAATGAGTTAAAAGTACCTGTTTTGAAAAAAAATTTCGATGGAAGATGAAGAGTTGCGAGTGTGTTATTTTCTAATCTGAAAATGCAATGGGTTGGGGTCGATTTTGATGTGATAAACTGATGTAATATTGGATAAAAACAACAATGCAATTATATGAATAGGTTTTTTCGATTAATCAAGTGATGCAAATCGATACACAAAAGCTGATGCAATCTAAACAGATGGAAATGGTGAGATATAGAGATGGGGGATAGGGATAACCGATAAGAAGTGTGCTCTGATACCAAATGATGCGAACCTCCCAAGGAATGTACTTCTGGATGCGGTTTAGATAGGCTTTGCAACAGAATGAATCAAAATTCTACTGATTGTGGATTAAAAGGTCACACAGTAGCTGCAGAAAAGACTACTGATTTACCTAAGATAGTAGCTTAGATATTACACACTAAGGCTACTAAATGTTGACTGAAGGATATTACACACCAACAATCATATTAAGAAGAGAATCACTCTCAAACTTAAGAAAAGAAGCTATTTTTATGTGAAAAGTTGAATGATCAAGTTTACAACTGAAAGCCCGTATTTATACTGTAAGGAGGCGTAATATGAGGAGCCTACAACATTAAATTGGTTACAATTACAAGGGAAGACTTGACCAAAGACTTTGACAAAATACCTTGACTTCATTAACTCTTATTTTGACTATGAATGTAGACACTATCTCCCCCCCCCTCCCCTCTTGATGACGCCAATTTGGACCTTTTTTAATTGAACTCCTTTTGATTTTAAGCAACAAATTGGGCATGTTGTAATTTGATTCACTTGCCTCATTAAAAACCTTACCAAGAAAACCCAATGGGAGAAAACATGGATAAGGGAAAAAGAATACAAATGGATAACATACCCATTTGTAAGCTGTCTTGAGCTGGTACTAAAATCAGAGTGCTTTTAGGCACTTCTCCATTCAAGCTCAAGTGAATTTGTTGTGCATTCCCCTGGTTGAGCAGGCTGCTGATTGGCTCTTTGAGTTTCTTGGCCTTGGCTCGGGTTAATGGTCCAGCTGGTAGTGCAAGAGCTTCTTCATGTTCCACTGGTTCATTCCTAGTCATGAGCTTCTCCTTTTCTGTGATTTACATGCTTGTATCACGCAGTTCAGAATCCATTGGATTACCTGGAGGATTTTTCGTAGCTCTTTCAGTCTCAAATCTTGTCAGAATATAGAAAATTGAGCTAGCTTAACGTAGGCGCTGGATTCATGTCATTCTGAACACTAAATCAAAAGATACATACGATTTAGTGCGGACATGTCAAGTTGAACGGCCAGTTAAAATGATCATTCTAAAATGATCATTGGTGTTCCTTGAGTAAAGGGTTATAAATGAATAATAATGCATGGCATCATGCCGTTTGGAATGCGTTGGATTACTTGAAGGCTTTGTCGTAGCTCTTTCAGTCTCAAATGTTGTCACAATATGGAAAATTGAGCTAGTTTAACATGGGCGTTGGATTCATGTCATGTTGATCTCTAAATCAAAAGCTAAAGAAGATTTAGTGCAGACATGTCAAGTTGATCAGTTAGTTAAAATGATCATTCTAAAATGATCGTTGGTGCTCATTGAATAAAGGCATATAAATGATGCATAATGCATGGCAACATGCATTTTGGTATTGATTGGATTACTTCAAAGCTTTGTCATAGCTATTTCGATCTTAAATTTTGTCAAAATATAGAAAATTGAACTAGCTTAAAGTAGGCGTTGGATTCGTGTGATTGTGAACTCAAAATAAAAAATTATGGATGATTTAATGTGGATATGTCAAGTTCATCGGCGAGTTAAAATGATCATTATAAACTGATCATTTTTGCTGTTTGAGTAAAAGCTTATAAATGAAGCATAATCCATGGCATCGCATAATTTGCGATACATTGGATTACTTGAAGATTTTGTGCTAGCTCTTTCAGTCTCAAATGTTTTCACAATATAGAAAATTGAGCTCGATTAACGTGGGGGTGAGGATTCGTCTCATTCTGAACTCTAAATCAAAAGTTACGAATGGTTAAGTGCATACATGTCTAGTTGCCGGCCAGTTGAAACAGTCATTCTTAACTTATCATTGGTTCTACTTGAGTAAAGACTTATACAAGAAGCATAATGCATGAAATCACGCAGTTTGGGATACATTGGATTATTTGGAGGCTTTATCGTAACTTTTTCAGTCTCAAACGTTGTCACAATATGGAAAATTGATCTAGCTTAACGTGGGCATTAGATTCATGTCATTTTGAGCTCTAAATCAAAAGTTAAAGAAGATTTAGTGTGGACATGTCAAGTTGATCATATAGTTAAAATAATCATTCTAAACTGATTAATGGTGCTCATTCACTACAAGAAAACATCAACATTTCCGACGGCATTTCTGACGGACATAAAGCCATCAGAATTTTCAAACGACATGGTGACGGGTTTACGACGGAATACCGAGGGACCTCCGGTCGTTGGTGATTTGTCGTTAATTCCCGACGGCTGCACGGCCGTCAGGAAATCGATGGTAAAAACTAACGGTACACCATCGGTTTTCCGACAAAAGCTTTGTCGTCGGGATGTCCTCTTGAAGCTGTCGCAAATTTCTGACAGAACTAGGACCGTCGGTTTATTTCCGACGCCTTCCCGATGGCTAGTTGTTTTACAATCCGTCGGGAATCCGCTGGAAATATACCAATGGGATAACCTCGATATTCGTCGGACAGCCGTCGGAAATATCCGACCGTTGTCGGAGTCCATCGGCAATCCATCGGAAAATCAAGAATAATCTGTGAAAAATTTGTGATTATCCAGGGGTGGTCGGAAACCATCGGAAATCTGTCAGAAAAGTAAGAAAAATCGATTCACAATTTGTGATTATCCGATTGTGGTCGGAAACCATCGGAAATGAGAATATTCTTAAGAATAATGTGTTTAAAATTTGTGAATATCTATTAAAAATTCATAATAATCTGTTAAAAATTCATAATAATCTTTTAAAAATTCGTGATAATCTCTAATTTTCAATATAAATACGCTATGATCATATACAATCTCTCCAGAATAAAAAATCTTCAGAAAATGTGTTATTCGGGTTCTTATGATTATTTTTGATCGTGGATGGATAAACCTCGTTATGATTCAACAACGGGGGAATTGACTGATGAATTTGCGCAAGGTGTTGAAGAGTTCATGACATTTGCATCAAACAATATCATGACATTGGAATACGGTAAAATGTATTGTCCGTGTATTAAATGTCAAAATCATAGATTAATCTCTGTTAGAGAAGTACATAATCATTTGTATAGAACTGGATTTATGCCGCACTACAAAATTTGGTATTCACATGGAAAAATTGATGCAACAATGCAATATTATGGTAGTAATTCAAATAGGTTAGAAAATACTAATGTTAGGCTAGAGGAACCGGCATCAAAAGTTGATATAAACGAAGGTACGGTTTAGATGGTGAATGATGCGTTTCATGAACAAAGAGCATCGTACATTGAAGATAGGAGTAGAATAGAGGAACCTAATTTGGAAGCCCGGAAAGTTTTTGATATGTTAGATGCATCCAAGCAGCCTTTGTATAAAGGATGTAGAGATGGATTATCGCCTTTATCTGCTGCAAGCAGGTTGATGACGATAAAGACTGATTTCAACTTGGGTGAAGATTATGTGACTGCGATAGCTGATTTTGTTAGAGATATATTACCTGAAAATAATATTGCACATGTTTCATATTACGAGGTTCAAAAACTTGTAGCTGGTCTTGGATTGCCATAGCATATGATCGATGTATGTATTGACAACTACATGATCTATTGGAGAAATGATGAAAACAGCATGAAGTGCCGATTATGTCATAAACCTCGATTTCAAAAGACAAGCGGCAGAGTACCTATTCCGCATAAACGGATGTGGTATTTGCCATTAACCGAGAGGTTAAAGAGGTTATATCAATCTGAATACATGGCAAAACCTATTAGATGGCATGCAGAACATAATTCGAATGGAGAAATTATGCATCCCTAGGATGCAGAAGCATGGAAATATTTTCAACAGGTTTATCCTAGTTTTGCATATGTGCCTAGAAACGTATGCTTCGGGTTATCTACAGATGGATTCAACCCTTTTGGGAAGCATGGGAGGCAATACTCGTGTGGCCATCTATCGTTACACCTTATAATTTTCCTCCTTCTTTGTGCATGAAACGAGAGTTTTTGTTTCTAACAATTCTCGTCCCCGGCCCAGCGCATCCTAAGCGATCGCTTGATATTTTCTTGCAGCCACTAATTCATGAGTTAAAAATATTGTGGGAAAATGGTGTCGAAACATTCGATGTTTCCAACCAACATAACTTCTTGATGCGAGCAGTTCTTATGTGGACGATAAGTGATTTTCCAGCATATGGTATGTTATCAGGATGGTCAAAGCATGGGAGATTAACATGCCCATATTGTCAAGATAATACTGATGCATTCCAACTGAAACACGGACGAAAGAGTAGTTGGTTTGATTGTCATCATCGGTTTCTACCACAAGATCATCCATATCGCTGGAGCACGACATTGTTTAGGAAAAACTAAAAAAATTTTGATAGTCCACCTCATATTCTTGACGGGAATTATATGATGACTCAACTTAGAGATTTTGGTGCTGAGAGAAGGGCTTCATGTGGAGGTAACAGACATTTCCCTGTTGATGGTTGTGGCGAATATCATAATTGGCACAAAAAGAGCATTTTTTTGGGATTTTCCGTATTAGAAGGATCATTTGTTGCGCCATAATCTAGATGTTATGCACATTGAGAAGAATGTTTTCGACAACATAATGAATACCGTTCTAAATGTGCAAGGAAAAACAAAAGATAATTTGAAAGCTAGATTGGATTTGCCGGATATTTGTTCCCGGAAGGAACTACATGTAATGTCAAATGAAAAATCATTGTCCCCCGCATTTCGGCTAGATGCGCATGCAAAAGACAAATTCTTTGACTGGATTAACCATAGTGCCAAATTTCCAGATGGATACGCATCTAATCTTCGTAATTGTGTCGATACTATTGAAGGCAAATTTTCAGGGATGAAAAGTCATGATTGTCATGTTGTCATGCAAATACTATTCCATTTGCCTTTAGCAATCTACTGCCTAAAAACATCCACGGAGCAATTGCAGGTATGTTTACATTATTTTATATATAAGTAATCATAATTTCATATTTTATATGATATTAAAAAAAAGTTTTATGTAGGGATTGGTATTGGTTTCCTAGATTTATGTACAAGATTACTTACTATAGACGATATCCGAAATTTGGAAGAAAAAATACTGGTTCTCATTTGTAACCTGGAGAAAATATTTCCACCAGCGTTTTTTGATATTATGGAGCATCTTCCTATTCACCTCCCTAGAGAAGCAGCGCTTGGAGGACTTGTTCAGTACCAATGGATGTATCCTTTTGAGAGATATATGTTCCACCTAAAGAAAGAAGCTAAAAATCTTGACAGGGTTGAACGTTCAATCGTCGCACAAAGTATTAATGAAGAAACATCTAACTTCGCCAGCTACTATTTTCCATCGCAAGTGCAAAAAAAAAATAGACAACCTGCACGACATGATGATGGAGGAGAAAAACCAAGCTATCCAGTGTATATGCCAGAAATATTTGCACAAATTGGACGTTGAAGTGGAAAAGGAAAGACGTGACGCCTATCAGAGGAGGAACACAATAACTTGCATTTGTATATTTTGACAAATTGCGATTACGTTTTGGAATATGAAAGGTACATTCAATTAAATTTTGTTTTTAGTTGTTATTATAATTTATTGTTAATTATTTTTTTTATAATTAACAGGATATACATGGAACAAAAACGTGTTCATTATTCAGATTCCACCGAGAATGAGTTGGTCGAATTTAAAAAAAGCAAATTTGCAAGATGGTTGCATTTTTATGTTAGTGTTACCATAATTATGTAATTTTCAATAATAGTTTACGATATATATATATTTATTTATTTATAATTGACTACATTCAATTATTTTGTAGGTTGCTACAGGTCCTTCTAGGGGGATAACGTTTCCCACGTGGTTAGTTGAGTTGGTGAATAGTCCTACATTTACTGCAAAATCTTATCCAATGTACTGCACTCGTGGATATGCTTTTAAGAGTCATCGCGAAGGAAAATCACAAACAACTTGTAATTATGGTGTATCATCTCAATCGGGAGAAATTGTATACAACGGTCTTCTTCGTGAAATATTATAAGTTCACTATCCAGGAATGATTGATTTGAGGTGTATTGTGTTCTATTGTGACTAGTACGACCCTGTCATGGGTCAACGTGAAGACGAATTCGGTGTTACATCTGTTCACTCTCGTAAGCGGTATCGAAAATATGATCCTTTTATACTTGCATCACAAGCGTACCACGTTTGGTACATTCGATATCCTCGTGTGAGGAACAAGCAAAATCCTTGGATTATAGTGACCTCAATACATCCTAGAGGAATGGTATGTGGTATTACCGAACAAGAGCTTATGCAACAAAGCACAATTGGTAACTTAGGTTCAATAGACACTTCTCTTGAAGTTAACCCTGTTGTTGATGACACCACGAACGCCGATTACAACGTGTATCAAGATTCAGAAGAAGAGATTGGCGAGTTTGACGACCAAAATTCAATTAATTCGGAATGTTCATCAGATTCACATTAAATTTATAATAATATGTTTTTTCCATAATTTAATTATATATAAATTATATTTTATAAATTCAGATTAAAATTCAGATTTAATAATTTTTTTCTCCATAATTTAATTATATATAAATTATATTTTATAAATTCAGATTAAAATTCAGATTTAATAATTTTTTTCTCCATAATTTAATTATATATAAATTATATTTTATAAATTCAGATTAAAATTCAGATTTAATAATTTTTTTTCCATAATTTAATTATATATAAATTATATTTTATAAATTCAGATTAAAATTCAGATTGAATAATTTTTTTTCCATACTTCATTTATGCTTCCACAAAAGTATACATAACCCCGACGGATTTCCGATGGAAATTCTTAGTATAAATATTTTTAAGAAATATAGATATATCTAACCGACGGATTTGGTAAGTACATCGGAAAGCCATCGGAGAATCTTAATATTTTTTCGAAATATTGATATACGTAACCGATGGATTTCGACGGATTTGGTAACTGCATCGGAAATCTGTCGGAAAGCCGATATTTGAAACATGGTCAGGCTATGTGTCGAACATGCACGAGCCAGCCGTCGGAATACCGACGGAGTTTCGACGGATTAAAAATTTATGTGGGATACATAATTTCTAACGCGGGATTCACAAAAAATATTTATAACGTTTCTGACGGATTTCCGACGGAATCCGCCGTCGGAAATATCTAATATAACCTACGGCCATTTCTTATTTTTTCTCTCTCATGTTTCTCTCCTTCTCAATATACGTTTCTCTTCTTCTCCGCCGTACGTCGCCGGAAATCGCCGAAATCATGTAAGTTTTTAACCAACTTCGCCGAATCCTTTATTTCACAAGTGTGTAATGATATAAACATGGCTTCTCTTGAGTAAATTTAGTTTAAGACTGAATACAAAGACTTTGGTGGTGAATGATTGTGTTAGTTTTGTAGTTTTAGTAGTTCGGATCTAAGTTTCATAATTCTTTATTTTTAGTAAACCGGAATTTTTAGGAATTTTATACGTTTGATGTAAACTGGAATTTTTAGGAATTTTTATACGTTTGATGTAAACTGGAATTTTTAGGAAGATGATAAGGTTATACATTTGATGCAAACTGGAATTTTTAGGAATATGAACAATGTAAACTCCAAATTATTGTTGGCAGAGAAGAAAGATCACATCATTTGATTTTTAGGATGGCTGCAACATTCTCGGTGACTGTCAAAGAAATTTAATAGGTTATAATAGGTTAAGATGATGATTACTATACATTTAATTTCTTGTTTTCCAAAAAAGAATGAGACTGAAATGTCCGTACATTGAAACGTTTTAGATTTTGATTTTTTTAGAAATCTAACTATGAATAATTTCCTTGATTTTCAAATGGTTCGAAGGGGAAATCCAAAAAAGAAACTTATTTGTTAATTTTTTTGGATAATTGATAAAAATAGTATTTTTTAATTTTTGTTTCAAATATAATATCATTAATTTAAATTTTCAAAAAATCACAACTTTAATATTAAAATATCTTAAAATTTCTTCATAATAAAAAAATAAATTCTAAATTAGAAAAGAACAATATAAATATAGTATTTTAACTCTATTTATAATTTAACTGATTTTGAAGTATTCAAGTTTCTATAAAATCATTTATATATCAATGAGTAATATTGTTAGATAATAAATCTATAATTTTTTAAAAACTCATGTGTCATCACTTGATATATTAAAAAAAGTTTAAAGTGCTCGAATAATTATAAAAAATCTGAGGTTAAACTGTTATATGACATATCCGTAAAATTGTTGGTTAAAATCTTGAACAAATACTTAGCTACCCAAAAAAAGTTTTTGCTCCTCTTCCTGCTCTCCAGTTTATCTTCTCGAAATTGGGAGCCCTTTCTCTGTTATCTCCCTGTAAAAAATGGGAAATAGTAAATGTAAATAGACTAATAAAATGTTACAATAATAATTTTTTAATGTCATATCCAGAGAATCAAAAACGTGGTGAGTCGTATACTCCGAGTTGTATACCAACTAAAGTTCCAGAATCTTCAAATGATTCTTTCCGACCAATGACAACTGAAGAATTGGTTCAGCACCCTGGTCGTGAACTTTTTACTTTTCTTGATACGAGGCGTCAAGGAAATTTGACATGGTAAATAAAATTTTCTATAATAATATTTAACATAATTATTTTAACGCTATTCTATTATATTTAAAATAATTATTTAAATGCTACTCTAATAAAAATTCATAGGTTTGGTATTTCAAACAACGGAATAAGCAAATCTATATTAAAGATGCTTCATTCTCTTTTGAACAAACCATATAACAAATTTAGAGATATTTCTTATGAAGAACGTCAGATTTGGTTCAGGACGTTTGCGGTATGTTCTTTAATTTTTAAATATATATAATTATTGTAAATAGTTTTTAATAATATGTTTTAGTAATATATAAGTAAATTTCAAAGCAAAAATTTACATGGGATCCCATGAACACAAAATTTGTGGAAAAAGCTTTCGAAAAAGAGGTTGCAGTACAATTTTTCTGCCACATGAAAGAGTGGAAACAAAAATGGAAAAAGGTAAAAGATAAATCAAGAGGGTTGAATGAGTCGATTTGGAACGACTTTATTCGTTATTGGGAATCTTCAGTGTTGAGGTCATCTCGAGAACTAATTTGGAAAACCGGAAGAGCAACCAAGGAGGCAAAGACATTTATATTCACAATGCCGGATCAACTAGTTTTCAGAGATGAGCCGATCAATTGCAAAATTATAGAAGATAGCTTAACGTGAGCATTGGATTTGTGTAATTTTGAACTCTAATTCAAAAGTTATAGAAGATTTAGTGTGGACAAGTCCGGTTGATCGACCAGTTTAAATGATCATTCTAAACTGATCATTGGTTCTCCTTTTGAAATGGCTTATAAATAAAGTATAATACATGGCATCACGCAGTTTCGGATACATTGGATTACTTGGAGGCTTTGTCGTAGCTCTTTGAGTCTCAAATATTTTCACAATATTGAAAATTGAGCTAGAATAACGTGGGCGTTGGATTCATATTATTTTGAACTCTAAATCAAATGTTATAGACGATTTAGTGCGGACATGTCAAGTTGTTCAGCAAGTTAAAATGATCATTCTAAACTGATCATTGGTGCTCATTGAGCAAACGTTTACAAATGAAAGATAATGCATGGCATCACGCAGTTCGGGATAGATTGGATTACTTGGAGGCTTTGTCGTTGCTATTTCAGTCTTAAATTTTATCACAACATAGAATATTGAGCTAGCTTAACGTGGTCGTTGGTTTCGTTTCCTTCTGAACTTTAAATCAAAAGTTACGGATGATTTAGTGCGGATATGTAAAGTTTTTCATCTAGTGAAGTTAGTCATTATAAAATGAGCATTGGTGCTCATTGAGGAAAGGTTTTCAAATAAAGCATAATACATGGCATCACACAGGTTTGGATAGATTGCATTACTTTGATGCTTTGTCTGGCTCTTTCAGTATGAAATGTTGTCACAATATGGTAAATTGAGTTAGATAACGTGGGTGTTGGATTCATGTCATTTTTTGCTCTAAATCAAAAGTTAAATACAATTTAGTGTGGACATGTCAAGTTAATCAGGTAGTTAAACTGATCATTCTAAACTGATCATTTGTGCTCATTAAGAAAACGCATATAAATGAAGCACAATGCATGGCATCACGAAGCTGGAGGTTATGAAAGATTCGATAACTTGGAGGTTTTGTCGTTGCTATTTCGTTCGTAATTTTTGTCACAATATAGAAATTTGACATAAACTCTAAATCGAAGAGTTATGGATGATTTACTGCGGACATGACAACTTGATCGTCTACTTAAAATGATCAGTCTAAACAGATCATTGGTGCTCATTGAACAAACGATTACAAATGAATCATAACGCATGGCATAATGCAGTTTGGGATAGATTCGATTACTTGGAGGCTTTGTCATAGCTATTTCGATCTTAAATTTTGTTATAATATAGAAAATTCAGCTACTTCAATGTGGGCGTTGGATTCGTGTCATTCTGAACTCTAAATCAAAAAGCTATGGACGATTTAGTGCGGACATGTCAAATTGGTAGGGCAGTTAAAATGATCTTTCTAAGACGATCATTGGTGCTCATTGACCAAAGGTTTACAAATGAAGCATAATGCATGGCATCACGCAATTTGGGATAGAGTCGATTACTTGGAGGCTTTGTCGTAGCTATTTCAGTCTTAATTATTGTCACAATATCGAAATTGAGCTAGCTTAACGTGGGCGTTGGATTCATGTCATTCTGAACTCTAATTAAAAGTTACGGATGATTTAGCACGGACATGTCAAGTTTATCGGTCAATTAAAATGATTATTTTAAACTGATTATTGGTGCTCCTTGAATAAAGGCTTATAAATGAACCATAATGCATGGCATCACGCAGCTTGGGATACTTTGGATTACTTAATGGCTTTGTGGTATCTCTTCCAGTCTCAAATGTTGTCACAATATGAAAAATTGAGCTTGCTTAAGGTGGGCATTACATTCATGTCATTTTGAGCTCTAAATCAAAAATTAAAGAGGATTTACTGCAGACACGTCAAGTTGATCAGCTAGTTAAAATGATAATTCTAAACTCATCATTGGTGCTCATTGAGTTAAAGCGTATAAATGAAGCATAATGCGTGACATCTTGCAATCTGGGATATATTGGATTACTTGGATGCTTTATCATAGCTATTTCTGTCTTAAATTTTTTCACAGTACAAAATACTGAGGTAGGTTAACATGGGCGTTGGATTATTTCATTCCGAACTCAAAATCAAAAGTTACAGACGATTTAGTTCGGACATGTCAACTTGATCGGCCAGTTATTGTGATCATTCTAAACTGATCACTGGTGCCCCTTCAGTAAAGGTTTACAAATGAAGCGTAATGCATGGCATCATGAAGTTTGTGATACATTGGATTACTTCGAGGCTTTGTCGTAGCTATTTTGGTCATAAATTTTGTCATAATATATTATATTGAGCTAGCTTAACCTGGGTGTTGGATTCGTGTCATTCTCACTCTAACTCAAAAGTTATAGGACATGTCATGTTGATCAACTAGTTAAAATGATCATTATAAACTGATCATTGGTGCTCATTGAGAAAAGGTTTACAAATGAAGAATAATGTATGACATCACACAGTTTGGGATAGATTGGATTACTTGGAGGCTTTGTCATAGCTATTTTAGTCTTAAATGTTGTCACAATATTGAAAATTGAGCCCAATTAACATGGGCGCTGGATTCATATCATTTTGAGCTCTAAATCAAATGTTAAAACTGATTTAGTGGAGACATGTGAAGTTTATCAAGTAGTTAAAATGATCATTCTAAACTGATAATTGGTGGTGATTGAGCAAAGGTTTATAAATGCAGCATAATGCATGGCATCACACAGTTTGGGATAGATTGGATTACTTGGAGGCTTTTTTGCAGCTAATTCGATCATAAATTTTGTCACAATATAGAATTTTGAGCTAGCTTGACGTAGGCGTTGGATTCATGTCATTATGAACTATAAGTCAAAAGTTACAAACGATTAAGTGTGGATTTGTCAAGTTGATCAGCTAGTTAAAATGATCATTCTAAAATGATGATTGGTGCTCATTGAGCAATGGTTTACAAATGAAGCATAATGCATAGCATCACGCAGTTTGGGTTACATTGGATTACTTGGAGGTTTTGTCGTAGCTCTTTCAGTCTAAAATGTTGTCACTATATTGAATATTGAGATAGATTAATGTGGGTGTTGGATTCATGTCATTTTGAGCTCTAAATCAAATGTTAAAGATGATTTAGTGCAGACATATCAAGTTGATCAGCTTGTAAAAATGATCATTTTAAACTGATCATTGGTGCTCATTGAGTAAAGGCTCATAAATAAAGCATATTGCATGGCATCACACAATTTGGGATAGATTACATTACTTGGAGGCTTTGTCGTAGCTATTTAGTTCTTAACTTTTGTCACAATATAAAGTATTGAGCTAGCTTAACGTGGGCATTAGATTCGTGTCATTCTCAATTCTAAATTAAAAGTTACGAACAATTTAGTGCAGACATGTCAAGTTGATCCGCCAGTTAAAGTGGTCATTCTAAACTGATCATTGGTGCTCATTGAGGAAAGGTTTACAAATGAATCATAATGCATAGCATCACGCAGTTTAGGATAGATTTGATTATTTGGAGGCTTTTTGTCGCTATTTTTGTCTTAAATTTGGTCATAATATAGAATATTGAGCTAATTTAATGTGGACGTTTGATTCGTGTCATTCAGAACTCTAAATAAAAAGTTACGGACGATTTTGTGGGGACATGTCAAGTTTAGAATGATCAATTTAACTAGCCGATAAACTTGATCATTGGTGCCCATCGAGAAAAGGTTTACAAGTGGATCATAATGCAGGACATTATGCTGTTTGGGATACAATGGATTAGTTGAATGCTTTGTCGTAGCTCTTTCTGTCTAAATTGAGCTAGATTAACACAGGCGTTGGATTCATGTCACTTTGAGATCTAAATCAAATGTTAAAATTGATTTAGTGCGGATATATCAAGTTGATCACCTAGTAGAAATGATCATTCTAAACTGATCATTGGTGATCATTGAGTTAAGGCTTATAAATGAAGCATAATGCATTGAATCACGCAATTTGGGATATAATGGATTATTTGGAGTCTTTGTCGTAGCTATTTTGTTCTTAATTTTAGTCACAATATTGAAAATTGAGCTAAATTAATGTGGGCGTTTGATACATATAATTTTAAACTCTAAATAAAATGCTAAAGATGGTTTAGTGCGAACATGTAAAGTTGATCAGTTAGTTAAAATGATCATTCTAAACTGATCATTCTAAACTGATCATTCTAAACTGATCATTGTAAACTGATCATTGGTTCTCATTGAGTAAAGCTTAAATCAAGCATAATGCATGGCATCACGAAGGTTGGGCTATATTGGATTACTTGGAGGTTTTTTCGTAGCTATTTTGGCCTTAACTTTTGTCATAATGTAGAATATTGAGCTAGCTTAATGTGGGCGTTGAATTCGTGTCATTCTGAACTCTAAATCAAATGTCACAGACGATTTAGTGTGGAAATGTCAAGTTTATCGGCTAGTTAAGTTGATCATTCTAAACTGATCATTGGTGCTCATTGAGGAAAGTTTTACAAATGAACCATAATGCATGACATCACACAGTTTGGGATACAGGATTACTTGGAAGCTTTGTCGTAGCTCTTTCAATCTCAAATGTTGTCACAATATTGAAAATTGAGCTAGATTAACGTGGGCGTTGGATTCATGTCATTTTGATCTCTAAAACAAATGTTAATGACGAATTAATGCGGACATTTCAAGTTGACCAGTTAGTTAAAATGATCAACCTAAACTGACCATTGAGTAAAGGTGTATAAAAGAAGAATAATGCATGGCATCACGCAATTTGGGATAGATTGGATTACTTGGAGGCTTTGTCGTAGCTATTTCAGTGTTATATTTTGTAACAATATAGAATATTGAGCTAGCATAACGTAGGAGTTGGATTCGTGTCATTTTGAACTCTAAAAAAATATGGACGATTTAGTGCGACATGTCAAGTTGATCGGCCACTTAAAGTGATCATTCTAAATTGATCACTTTAAACTGATCATGCTCCCAGAGTAGAGGTTATAAATAAAGCATAATGCATGTCATCACGCAGTTCACGATAGATTGGATTACTTTAAGTCTTTTTGGTAGCTCTTTCAGTTTCAAATGAAGTCACAATATAGAAAATTAAACTAGCTTAACATCGGCGTTAGATTCGTGTCATTCTGATCTCTAAATCAAAAGTTACGGATAATTTAGTGCGTACATATCAAGTTGACCGGGCAAGTTTAAATGGTCATTCTAAACTGATCATTGCTGCTTCTTTAGTAAAGACTTATAAATGAAGTATAATGCATGGCATCACATAGTTTGGAATACATTGGATTATTTGGAGGCATTGTTGTAGCTATTTGCGTCTTAAATTTTGTAACAATATAGAAAATGGAGGTAGCTTAACGTGGGCGTTCGATTCGTGTCATTCTAAACTCTAAATAAAAAGTTACGGACTATTTTTTGAGGACATGTCAGGTTGATCTAAAATTTACACTGATCACTGGTGCTCCTTGAGTAAAGGTTTATAAATGAAGCATAATAGATGCCATCACACAGTTTGAGATACATTGGATTACTTGGAAGCTTTGTTGTAGCTCTTTCAGCCTCAAATGTTGTCACAATATTGAAAATTAAGCTAGATTGCTGTGGGCATTCGATTCATATCATTTTGAGCTCTAAATCAAATGTTAAAGATGGTTTAGTGCGGACATTGCAACTTGATCAGCTAGTTAAAATGATCATTTTAAACTGATCATTGGTGCTCATTGAGTAAAAGTTTACAAATGAATCATAATGAATGGCATCCCGCAGTTTGGGATACATTGGATTACTTTAAAAGATTTATCGTAGCTCTTTTAATCTCAAATGTTGTCACAATATTGAAAATTGAGTTAGATTAATGTTGACGTTGGATTCGTGTCATTTTAAACTCTAAACCAAGTGTTAAAGACGATTTGGTGCGGACATGTCAAGTTGATCAGTTAGTTAACATGATCATCCTAAACTGACCATTGGTGATCATTGAGTATAGGCATATAAAAAGGAATAATGCATGGCATCACGCAATTTGGGATAGATTTGATTACTTGGAGGCTTTGTCGTAGCTATTTCGGTCTTATATTTTGTCACAATATAGAATATTGAACTAGCTTAACGTGGGCGTTGGATTCATGTCATTATAAACTCTAAATCTAAAGTTACGGACGATATAGTGCAACATGTCAAATTAATCGGCCTGTTAAAATAATGATTCTAAACTGATCATTCGGGCTCCTTGAGTAAAAGCTTATAGATAAAGCATAATGCATGGCATCACGCAGTTTGGGATATACTGGATTCCATAGAGGCTTTGTCATACCTATTTCACACTTAAATTTTGTCACAATATAGAAAATTGAGCTAGCTTAACATGGGCATAGGATTCATGTCATTTTGAACTCTAAATCAAAAGTAACGGACGATTTAGTGCGGACATGTCAAGTTGATCGGCCAGTTAAAATGATCATTCTAAACTGATCATTGGTGCTCTTTGAGTAAAGGCTTATAGATGAAGCATAATGCTGGGCATCACACAGTTTGGGATAGATTGGATTACTTGGAGGCTTTGCCGTAGCTCTTTCAGTCTCAAATGTTGTTGTGATATCAAAAATTGAGCTTGAGTAACATTGGCGTTGGATTCATGTCATTTTGAGCTCTAAATCAAATGTTAAAAACGAGTTAGTGCAGACATGTCAAGTTGATAATCTAGTTAAAATGACTGTTCTAAACTGATCATTGGTGCTCATTGAGCAAAGGTTTACAAACGAAGCATAGTGCATGCCATCATGTAGTTTTTGATAGATTGGATTACTTGGAGGCTTTGTCGTAACTATTTCGGTCTTAAAGTTTGTCACAATTCATATTATTGAGCTAACATAACTTGGGTGTTGGATTCGGGTCATTCTGAACTCTAAATCAAAATTTACGGATGATTTCATGCGGACATGTCAACTTGATCAGCTAGGTAAAGTTATCATTCTAAACTGATCATTAGTGCTACTTGAGTAAGGGCTTATAAATGAAGCATAATGCATGGCATCATGTAGTCTAGGATAGATTGGACTACTTAAAGGCTTTGTGGTAGCTCTTTTGGTCTTAAATATTGTCACAATATAGAAAATTGAGCTAGCTTAATGTGGGCGTTGGATTCTTGTCATTCTGAACTCTAAATCAAAGGCTATGAATGATTTCGTATGTACATGTCAAGTAGATCGGCCAGTTAAAATGATCATTATCAACTGATCATTGGTGCTCCTTGAGTAAAGGCTTATACACCAAGCATAATGCATGGCATCACGCAGTTTAGGCTACATTGGATTACTTAGACTCTTTGTCGTAGCTATTTCGAACTTAAATTATGTCATAATATAGAAATTGAGCTAGCTTAATGTGGGCGTTTGATTCGTGTCATCCTGAACTCTAAGTCATAAGTTACGGACGATTTAGTGCGAAAATGTCAAGTTTATCGGTTAGTTAAATTGATCATTCTAAACTGATCATTGGTGCTCCTTTAGTAATGGCTTATAAATGAAGAATAACGCATGGCATCACGTAGTTTTGGATAGATTGGATTACTTAAAGGGTTTGTGGTAGCTCTTTCAGTCTCAAATGTTGTCACAATATTAAAAATTGAGATAGCTTAACGTGGGCATTGGACTCGTGTCATTTTGAACTCTAAATCAAAAGTTACGAATGATTTTTGCTTACATATCAAGTTGATCGGCTGGTTAAATGATCATTCTTAACTGATCACTGGTGCTCCTTGAGTAAAAGCTTATAAATGAACCATAATGCATGGCATCACATAGTTTAGGATACATTGGATTACATGGAGGCTTAGTCGTAGCTATTTTAGTCTTAAATTTTGTCCTAATGTAGGAAATTGAGCTGGCTTAACGTGGGCATTGGATTCATGTCATTCTGAACTCTTAATCAAAAGTTACAGACGATTTAGTGCAGATATTTCAAGTTTATCGTCTAGTTAAATTTATCATTCTAAACTGATCATTGGTACTCACTTTGCAAAGGTTTACAATTAAAGCATAATGCATGGCATCAGGCAGTTTGCGTTATATTGGATTACTTGGAGGCTTTGTTTTAGCTATTTCAGTTTTAAATTTTATCACAATATAGAAAATTGAGCTAGCTTAACGTGGGCGTTGGATTCGTGTCATTGTGATTCTAATTTAAAAGTTACGGATGATTTAGTGCGTATATGTCAAGTTGATCAGCTAGTTAAAATGATTATTCTAAATTGATCATTGGACTCCATTAGTAATGGCTTATAAATGAAGCATATTGCATGGTATCACACGGTTAGGGATATATCGGATTACATGTAGGCTGTGTTTCAGCTATTTTGGTCTTAAATTTAGCACAATATAGAAATATGTGCTACCTCAACGTGGATGTTAGATTCATGTCATTTTGAGCTCTAAATCAAAAGTTATGTACGATTTAGTGCAGACATGTCAAGTTGATCAATTAGGTAAATTGATCATTCTAAACAGATCATTGGTGCTCGTTGAGCAAAAGTTTACAAATGAAGTATAATGCATGGCATCTCGTAGTTTGGAATACATTGGATTATTTGGAGTCATTGTCGTAGCTATTTTGGCTTAAATTTTTTCACAGTATAGAACATTGAGCTAGCTTAATGTGGGTATTGGATTTGTGTCATTCTGAACTCTAAATCAAAAGTGACGGATGATTTAGTGCGGATATGTCAAGTTGTTCAGCCAGTTAATATGGTCATTGTTAACTGAACATTGGTGCTCCTTGAGTAAAGGCTTATATATGATGCATAATGTATGAACATAACACAGTTTGGGATACATTGGATTACTTGCAATCTTAGTCGTAGCTACTTCAGTCTTAAATTTTATCACAATATAAAAAATTGAGCTAGCTTAACGTGGGTGTGGGGATTCATGTCATTCTGAACTCTGAATCAATTGTTATGGACGATTTAATGCAGACATGTCAAGTTTATCCGCTAGTCAATTTGATCATTCTAAAATCATCATTAGTGCTCATTGAGCAAAGGTATACAAATATAGTATAATGCATGGCATCATGCAGGTTGGGATAGATTGGATTACTTGGAGGCTTTTTTGTAGCTATTTCGGTCTTAAATTTTGTCACAATATAAAACATTGAGCAAGCTTAACGTGGGCATTTGATTTGTGTCATTCTGAACTCTAAATCAAAAGCGAGGGATGATTTAGTGCGGACATGTCAAGTTGATCGGCTAGTTAAAATGATCATTCTTAACTGATCATTGGTGCTCCTTGAGCAAAGGTTTACAAATGATACATAATGCAACGCATCATGTAGTTTATGATAGATTGGATTACTTGAATGTTTTGTGGTAGCTCTTTCAGTCTCAAATGTTGTCACAATATAGGAAATTGAGTTAGTTTATCGTGGACGTTGGATTCATGTCATTCTGACTCTAAATCAAAAGTTACGGATGATTTAGTGCATACATATCAAGTTGATCAGCAAGTTAAAATGATCATTCCAAACTAATCATTGGTGCTCCTTGAGTAAAGGCTTATAAATAAAACATAATGCATGGCATAACGCAGTGTGGGATACACTTGATTAGTTGGAAGATTTGTATTAGCTATTTCAGTATCAAATGTTGTAACAATATTGAAAATTGAGCTAGATTAACATGGGCGCAGGATTCATGTTATTTTGAGCTCTAAATCAAATTTTAGAGAACATTTAGTGTGGTTAAGTAACGTTGATCAGCTATTTAAAATAATCATTCTAAACAGATCATTGGTGCTCATGAGCAAAGGTTTACAAATGAAACATAATGCATAGCATCACGCTGTTTGATGTAGATTGGATTACTTGGAGGTTTTTTCATAGCTATTTCGGTTTTAAATTTTGTCACAATATAGAATATTGATATACCATAATGTGAGCATTGGATTCATGTCAGTCTGAACTCTAAATAAAAAGTTACGGACGATTTAGTGCGTACATATCAAGTTTATTGGCTAGTTAAATTAATCATTGTAAATTGATCCTTGGTTCTCATTTAGCAAAGCTTAACAAATAAAACATAATGCATGGCATCACGCAGTTTGGGATAGATTGGATTACATGGAGGCCTCGTCGTAGCGCTTTTACTCTAAAATGGTGTCACAATATTGAAAATTGAGCTAAATTAACGTGTGAGTTGGACTGTTGCTATTTTGAGCTCTAAAAAAAATGTTAAAGACGATTTAGTATGGGCATGTCAAGTTGATCAGCGAGTTAAAATGATAATTTTAAACAGATCATTGGTGCTGATTGAGCAAAAGTTTACAAATGAAGGATAATGGATGACATCACATAGTCTTCGATACATTGTATTACTTGGCCACTTTGTCGTAGCTATTTCTGACTTATATTTTGTAACAATATTGAAAATTTGGCTAGCTTAACGTGGGCATATGATTTATGTCATTTTCAACTCTAAATCAGAAGTTACGGACAATTTAGTGTGGACATGTCAAGTTGATCGGCCAGTTAAAATGATCATTCTAAACTGATCATTTGACTCCATTAGTAATGGCTTATAAATGAAGCATAATGCTTGGTATCACGCGGTTAGGGATATATCGGATCACTTGTAGGCTTTGTTTTAGCTATTTCGGTCTTAAATTTAGCACAATATAGAAATATGTGCTACCTCAAAGTGGATGTTAGATTCATGTCATTTTGAGCTCTAAATCAAAAGTTATGTACGATTTAGTGCAGACATGTCAAGTTAATCAGTTAGGTAAATTGATCATTCTAAACAGATCATTGGTGCTCATTGAGCAAAAGTTTACAAATGAAGTATAATGCATGGCATCACGTAGTTTGGAATACATTGGATTATTTGGAGTCATTGTCGTTTCGGTATTAAATTTTTTCACAATATAGAACATTGAGCTAGCTTAATGTGCACATTGGATTCATGTCATTCTGAACTCTAAATCAAAAGTGATGGACGATTTAGTGCGGATATGTCAAGTTGATCGGCCAGTTAATATGGTCATTGTTTACTGAACATTGGTGCTCCTTGAGAAAAGGCTTATATATGATGATAATGTATGAACATAACACAGTTTGGGATACATTGGATTACCTGGAATCTTAGTCGTAGCTATTTCAGTATTAAATGTTTTCAGAATATAGAAAATTGAGCTAGCTTAACCTGGGTGTGGGGATTCATGTCATTCTTAACTCTGAATCAAATGTTAAGGACGATTTAATGCAGACATGTCAAGTTTATCCGCTAGTCAATTTGATCATTCTAAAATGATCATTAGTGCTCATTGAGCAAAGGTATACAAATATAGCATAATGCATGGCATCGTGCAGTTTGGGATAGAATGGATTATTGGAGGGTTTTTTTTAGCTATTTCGGTCTTATATTTTGTCACAATATAGAACATTGAGCAAGGTTAACGTGGGCATTGAGATTGTATCATTCTGAACTCTAAATCAAAAGCATGCGATGATTTAGTGCGGACATGTCAAGTTGATCGGCTAGATAAAATGATCATTCTTAGCTAATCATTGGTGCTCCTTGAGTAAAGGTTTACAGATGATGCATAATGCAACGCATCATGTAGTTTAGGATAGATTGGATTACTTGAATGCTTTGTGGTAGCTTTTTCATTATAATATGTTGTCACAATATAGGAAATTGAGTTAGTTTATCGTGGGCGTTGGATTCATGTCATTCTGACTCGAAATCAAAAGTTACGGATGATTTAGTGCATACATGTCAAGTTGATCAGCAAGTTAAAATGATCATTCTAAACTAATCATTGGTGCTCCTTGAGTAAAGGCTTATAAATGAAACATAATGCATGGCATCACGCAGTGTGGGATACACTTGATTAGTTGGAAGATTTATCTTAGCTATTTCGGTCTCAAATGTTGTAACAATATTGAAAATTAAGCTAGATTAACATGGGCGCAGGATTCTCGTTATTTTGAGCTCTAAATCTAATTTTAGAGAACATTTAGTGTGGTGATGTAACTTTGATCAGCTATTTAAAATAACCATTCTAAACAGATCATTGGTGCTCATTGAGCAAAGGTTTACAAATGAAACATAATGCATAGCATCACGCTGTTCGATATAGATTGGATTACTTGGAGGCTTTTTCATAGCTATTTCGGTTTTAAATTTTGTCACAATATAGAGTATTGATCTAGCGTAACGTGAGCATTGGATTCATGTCACTCTGAACTCTAAAAAAAAGTTACGGACGATTTAGTGCGGACATATCAAGTTTATCAGCTAGTTAAATTGATCATTCCAAACTGATCCTTGGTTCTCATTTAGCAAAGCTTTACAAATGAAGCATAATGCATGGCATCACGCAGTTTAGGATAGATTGGATTACATGGAGGATTCGTCGTAGCGCTTTTACTCTCAAATGGTGTCACAATGTTGAAAATTGAGCTAGATTAACCTGTGAGTTGGACTGATGTTATTTTGAGCTCTAAATCAAATGTTAAAGACGATTTAGTACGGGCATGTCAAGTTGATCAGCTAGTTAAAATGATCATTTTAAACAGATCATTGGTGCTCATTGAGCAAAAGTTTACAAATGAAGGATAATGGATGACATCACATAGTTTTCGATACAATGGATTACTTTGATGCATTGTCGTAGCTATTTCTGACTTATATTTTGTAACAATATTGAAAATCTGGCTAGCTTAACGTGGGCGTTGGATTTATGTAATCTTCAACTCTAAATCAGAAGTTACAGACAATTTAGTGTGGACATGTCAAGTTGATCGGCCAGTTAAAATGACATTATAAACTGATCACTGGTGCTCCTTGAGTAAAGGCTTATAAATGAAACATAATGCATAGCATCACGTAGTTTGGGATGTATTGGATTACTTGGAAACTTTGTCGTAGCTCTCTAAGTCTCAAATCTTGTCACAATACTGAAAAATCGACTAACTTAGCGTGGGTGGTTGATTCGTGTCATTCTGAACTCTATATTAAATGTTACGGATGATTTAGTGCGGACATGTCAAATTGATATGGAAGTTAAAATGATCATTTTAAACTGATCATTGGTGTTTCTTGAATATAGGCTTATAAATGAAGTATAATGCATGGCATCACAGAGGTTAGGATATATTGGATTACTTGTACACTTTTTCATAGGTATTTTGGACTTAAATTTTGTCACAACATCGAAATTCGGGCTAGCTTAAAGTAGGCGTTGGATTTGTTACATTTTGAACTTTAAATCAAAAGTTACAGATGTTTTAGTGTGTACGTGTCAGGTTGATCGGGCAGTTAAAATGATCATTCTACACTGATCATTAGTGCTCTTTGAGTAAAGGTTTACAAATGAAGCATAATGCATGGCATCACGCAGTTTGGGATAGATTGGATTACATAGAGGCTTTGTCGTAGCTATTTTGGTCTTCAATTTTGTCACAATATAGAAAATTGAGCTAGCTTAACGTCGGCATTGGATTCGTGTCATTCTGAGTCTAAATCAAAAGTTATGGACGATTTAGTGCGCACATGTCAAGTTGATCAGCAAATTAAAATGATGATTCTAAACTGATCATTGGTGCTCCTTGAGTAAAGGCTTATAAATGAGGAATAATGCATGGCATCACACAATTTGGGAGACATTGGAATACTTGGAGGCATTGTCTCAGCCATTTCGGTCACAACTGTTGTCACAATATTGAAAATTGGGCTAGATTAATGTGAGTGTTGGATTCATGTCATTTTGAGCTCTAAATAAAACTTTAAAGAGGATTCAGTGCAGTTATGTAAAGTTGATCAGCTAGTTAAAATGATCATTCTAAACAAATCATTGGTGCTCACTGAGCAAAGGCTTACAAAAAGAAGCATAATGCATGGCATCACGTAGTTTTTGATAGATTGGATTACTGGGAGGCTTTGTCATAGCAACTTTGGTCTTAAAGTTTGTCACAATATAGAATATTGAGCTAGCTTAACATGGGCGTTGGATTCGTATTATTCTGAACTCTAAATCAAAACTTACGGACGATTGAGTGTGGACATGTCAAGTCGATCAGCCAGTTAAAATGATAATTCTAAATTGATCATTGGTGCTCCTTGAGTAAAAGCTTATAAATGAAGAACAATGCATGGCATCACGCAATTTTGAATACATTGGAATACTTGGAGGTTTCGTCATAGCGCTTTCACTCTCAAATGTTGTCACAATATTGAAAATTGGGCTAGCTTAACATGGTCGTTTGATTGATGTCATTTTGAGCTCTAAATCAAAGGTTAAAGACAATTTAATTCGGGAATGAAAAGTTGATCAGCTAGTTAAAATGATCATTTTAAACATATCATTGGTGCTCATTGAGCAAAAGTTTACGAATGAAGTATAATGCATGACATCACATAGTCTTTGATACAATGGATTACCAGGACGCTTTCTCGTAGCTATTTCTAGCTTATATTTTGTAAAAATATTGAAAATTTGGCTAGCTTAACGTTGGCGTTGGAGTTATGTAATTTTGAACTCTAAATCAGAAGTTAATGACAATTTACTATGGACATGTCAAGTTGATCGGCCACTTAAAAAGATCATTCAAAACTGATCATTGGTGCTCATTGAGTAAAGGCTTATAACTGAAACATAATGCATGGATTCACGCAGTTTGGCGTATATTAGATTACTTGGACACTTTGTCGTAGCTGTTTCAGTCTCAAATGTTGTCACAATATAGAAAATTGGGCTAGTTTAGCTTGGGAAGTTGATTCGTGTCATTCTGAACTCTAAATTAAAAGTTACAGACGATTTAGTGCGGACATGTGAAATTGATTTGGGAGTACAAAATGATCATTCTAAACTGATCATTGGTGTTTCTTGAGTAAAGGCTTATAAATGAAGTATAATGCATGCCATCACAAAGTTTGGGATAGATTGGATTACTTGGATGCTTTGTTATAGGTATTTCGGACTTAAATTTTGTCACAATATGGAAATTTGGGCTAGCTTAACGTGGGTGTTGGATTTGTTTCATTTTGAAGTCTAAATCAAAAGTTACGGAAAATTTAGTGTGGATATGCCAAGTTGATCGGCCAGTTAAAATGATCATTCCAAGCTCATCATTGGTGCTCCTTGAGTAAAGGCTTATAAATGAAACAAAATGCACGGCATCACGACATTCGGGATATATTGGATTACTTGGACAATTTTTCGTACCTCTTTCAGTGTCAAATTTTGTCACAATATAGAAAACTCGGCTAGCTTAGCATGGGCGGTTGATTCCTGTCATTCTGAACTCTAAATCAAAAGTTACAGACGATTTAGTTTGTACGTATCAGGTTGATTGGCCAGTTAAAGTGATCATTATAAACTGATCATTAGTGCTCCTTGAGTAAAGACTTATAAATGAAGTCTAATGCATGGCATCATGCAGTTTGTGATACATTGGATTACTTGGAGGATTTGTCGTAGCTCTTTCAGTCTCAAATGTTGTCACAATATAGAATATTGATTTAGCTTAACGTGGGCATTGGTTTCATGTCTTTCTGAACCCTAAATCAAAAGTTACGGATGATTTAGTGTGGACATGTCAAGTTTATCGGTTAGTTAAATTGATCATTCTAAACTGATCCTTGTTGCTCATTGAGCAAAGGTTTACAAATATAACATAATGAATGGCATCACGCAGTTTGGGATTGATTGGATTACATGGAGGCTTTGTCGTAGCTATTTCGGTCTTAAATTTTGTCACAATATAAAAACTTGAGCTAGCTTAACGTCGGCATTGGATTTGTGTCATTCTGAGTCTAAATCAAAAGTTGTGGACGACTTATTGCGTACATGTCAAGTTAAGCAGCCAATTAAAATGATGATTCTAAAATGATCATTAGTGCTCCTTGAGTAAAAGCTTATAAATGAGGAATAATGCATGGCATCACACAGTTTGGGAGACATTGGAATACTTGGAGGCTTTGTTTCAGCTATTTCGGTCACAAATGTTGTCACAATATTGAAAATTGAGCTAGATTAATGTGGGCGTTGGATTCATGGCATTTTGATCTCTAAATAAAACTTTAAAGACGATTAGAGCAGTTATGTAAAGTTGATCAGGTAGTTAAAATGATCATTCTAAACAGATCATTGGTGCTCACAGAGCAAAGGTTTACAACAAAAAAAACATTATGCATGGCATAACGCAGTTTTTGATAGACTGGATTACTTAGAGGCATTGTAGTAGCAATTTCGGTGTTAAAGTTTGTCACAATATAGAATATTGAGCTAGCTTAACATGGGCATTAGATTCGTGTTATTCTGAACTCTAAATCAAAAGTTACAGATGATTTAGTGTGTACATGTCAAGTTGATCAGCCAGTTAAAATGATAATTCTAAATTGATCATTGGTGCTCCTTGAATAAAAGCTTATAAATGAAGAATAATGCATGGTATCACGCAGTTTCGAATACATTCGAATACTTGGAGCCTTTGTCTCAGTTATTTTGGTCTCAAATGTTGTCACAATATTGAAAGTTGCGCTAGATTAACGTGGACGATGGATTCATGTCATTTTTAGCTCTAAATCAAAATTTAAAGATGATTTGGTGCGGTTATGTAAAGTTGCTAGGATAGTTAAATTGATCATTCTACGCTGAGCATTGGTGCTCACTGAGCAAAGGTTTACAAATCAATCATAATGCATGGCATCATGCAGTGTGGGATACACTTGATTAGTTGGAAGATTTGTTTTAGCTATTTTGGTCTCAAATGTTGTAACAATATTGAAAATTGAGCTAGATTAACATGGGCGCAGGATTCATGTTATTTTGAGCTCTAGATCAAATTTTAGAGAATATTTAGTGTGGTTATGTAACATTGATCAGCTATTTAAAATAATCATTCTAAACAGATCATTGGTGCTCATTGAGCAAAGGTTTACAAATGAAACATAATCCATAGCATCACACTGTTTGATATAGATTGGATTACTTGGAGGCTTTTTCAAAGCTATTTTGGTTTTAAATTTTATCACAATATAGAATATTGATCTAGCGTAACGTGAGCATTGGATTCATGTCACTCTGAACTCTAAATAAAAAGTTACGGACGATTCAGTGTGGATATATCAAGTTTATCGGCTAGTTAAATTCATCATTCTAAATTGATCCTTGGTTCTCATTTAGCAAAGATTTACAAATAAAGCATAATGCATGGCATCACGCAGTTTGGGATAGATTGGACTACATGGAGGCTTCGTCGTAGCGCTTTTACTCTCAAATGGTGTCACAATATTGAAAATAGAGCTAGATTAACGTGTGAGTTGGACTGATGTTATTTTGAGCTCTAAATCAAATGTTAAAGACGATTTAGTACGAGTATGTCAAGTTGATCAGCTAGTTAAAATGATCATTTTAAACAGATAATTGGTGCTCATTGAGCAAAAGTTTACAAATGAAGGATAATGGATGACATCACATAGTCTTCGATACATTGGATTACTTGGATGCTTTGTCGTAGCTATTTCTGACTTATATTTTGTAACAATATTGAAAATTTGGCTAGCTTAAAGTGGGCATATGATTTATGTCCTTTTCAACTCTAAATCAAAAGTTACGGACAATTTAGTGTGGACATGTCAAGTTGATCGGCCAGTTAAAATGATCATTCTAAACTGATCATTGGACTCCATTAGTAATGGCTTATAAATGAAGCATAATGCATGGTATCACGCGGTTAGGGATATATCGGATACTTGTAGGCTTTGTTTTAGCTATTTCGGTCTTAAATTTAGCATAATATAGAAATATGTGCTACCTCAACGTGCATGTTAGATTCATGTCATTTTGAGCTCTAAATCAAAAGTTATGTACGATTTATTGCAGACATGTCAAGTTGATCAGTTAGGTAAATTGATTATTCTAAACAGATCATTGGTGCTCGTTGAGCAAAAGTTTACAAATGAAGTATAATGCATGGCATCACGTAGTTTGGAATACATTGGATTATGTGGAGTCATTGTCGTAGCTATTTTGGTATTAAATTTTTTTCACAATATAGAACATTGAGCTAGCTTAACGTGCGCATTGGATTCGTGTCATTCTGAACTCTAAATCAAAAGTGACGGACGATTTAGTGCGGATATGTCAAGTTGATCAGCCAGTTAATATGGTCATTGTTAACTGAACATTGGTGCTCCTTGAGTAAAGGCTTATATATGATGCATAATCTATGAACATAACATAGTTTGGGATACATTGGATTACCTGGAATCTTAGTCGTAGTTATTTCAGTATTAAATTTTTTCACAATATAGAAAATTGAGCTAGCTTAACGTGGGTGTGGGGATTCATGTCATTCTTAACTCTGAATCAAATGTTATGGACGATTTAATGCAGACATGTAAAGTTTATCCTGTTGTCAATTTGATCATTCTAAAATGATCATTAGTGCTCATTGAGCAAAGGTATACAAATATAGCATAATGCATGGCATCATGCAGTTTGGAATAGATTGGATTACTTGGAGGCTTTTTTGTAGCCATTTCGGTCTTAAATTTTGTCACAATATAGAACATTGAACAAGGTTAACGTGGGCATTGGATTTGTGTCATTCTTAACTCTAAATCAAAAGCGTGGGATGATTTAGAGCGGACATGTCAAGTTGATCGGCTAGTTAAAATGATCATTCTTAACTGATCATTGGTGCTCCTTGAGTAAAGGTTTACAAATGATGCATAATGCAACGCATCATGTAGTGTAGGATAGATGGGATTACTTGAATGCTTTATGGTAGCTTTTTCAGTATCAAATGTTGTCACAATATAGGAAATTGAGTTAGTTTATCGTGGACGTTGGATTCATGTCATTCTGACTCTAAATCAAAAGTTACGGATGATTTAGTGCATACATGTCAAGTTGATCAGCAAGTTAAAATGATCATTCTAAACTAATCATTGGTGCTCCTTCAGTAAAGGCTTATAAATGAAACATAATGCATGGCATCACGCAGTGTGGGATACACTTGATTAGTTGGAAGATTTATCTTAGCTATTTCGATCTCAAATGTTGTAACAATATTTAAAATTGAGCTAGATTAACATGGGCGCAGGATTCTCGTTATTTTGAGCTCTAAATCAAAATTTAGGGAACATTTAGTGTGGTGATGTAACTTTGATCAGCTATTTAAAATAATCATTCTAAGCAGATCATTGGTGCTCATTGAGCAAAGGTTTACAAATGAAACATAATGCATAGCATCACGCTGTTTGATATAGATTGGATTACTTGGAGGCTTTTTCATAGCTATTTCGGTTTTAAATTTTGTCACAATATACAATATTGATCTAGCGTAACGTGAGCATTGGATTCATGCCGCTCTGAACTCTAAATAAAAAGTTACGGACGATTCAGTGTGGATATATCAAGTTTATCGGCAAGTTAAATTAATCATTGTAAATTGATCCTTGGTTCTCATTTAGCAAAGATTTACAAATAAAGCATAATGCATGGCATCGTGCAGTTTGGGATAGATTGGATTACATGGAGGCTTCGTTGTAGCGCTTTTACTCTCAAATGTTGTCACAATATTGAAAATTGAGCTAGATTAACGTGTGAGTTGGACTTATGTTATTTTGAGCTCTAAATCAAATGTTAAAGACGATTTAGTACGGGTATGTCAAGTTGATCAGCTAGTTAAAATGATCATTTTAAACAGATAATTGGTGCTCATTGAGCAAAAGTTTACAAATGAAGGATAATGGATGACATCACATAGTCTTCGATACATTGGATTACTTGGATGCTTTGCCGTAGCTATTTCTGACTTATATTTTGTAACAATATTGAAAATTTGGCTAGCTTAACGTGGGCATATGATTTATGTCATTTTCAACTCTAAATCAAAAGTTACGGACAATTTAATGTGGACATGCAAGTTGATCGGCCAGTTAAAATGATCATTCTAAACTGATCATTGGACTCCATTAGTAATGGCTTATAAATGAAGCATAATGCATGGTATCACGCGGTTAGGGATATATCGGATACTTGTAGGCTTTGTTTTAGCTATTTTGGTCTTAAATTTAGCACAATATAGAAATATGTGCTACCTCAACGTGCATGTTAAATTCATGTCATTTTGAGCTCTAAATCAAAAGTTATGTACAATTTATTGCAGACATGTCAAGTTGATCAGTTAGGTACATTGATTATTCTAAACAGATCATTGGTGCTCATTGAGCAAAAGTTTACAAATGAAGTATAATGCATGGCATCACGTAGTTTGGAATACATTGGATTATTTGGAGTCATTGTCGTAGCTATTTCGGTATTAAATTTTTTTCACAATATAGAACATTGAGCTAGCTTAATGTGCGCATTGGATTCGTGTCATTCTGAACTCTAAATGAAAAGTGACGGACGATTTAGTGCGGATATGTCAAGTTGATCGGCCAGTTAATATGGTCATTGTTAACTGAACATTGGTGCTCCTTGAGTAAAGGCTTATATATGATGCATAATCTATGAACATAACATAGTTTGGGATACATTGGATTACCTGGAATCTTAGTCGTAGTTATTTCAGTATTAAATTTTTTCACAATATAGAAAATTGAGCTAGCTTAACGTCGGTGTGGGGATTCATGTCATTCTTAACTCTGAATCAAATGTTATGGACGATTTAATGCAGACATGTCAAGTTTATCCGCTAGTCAATTTGATCATTCTAAAATGATCATTAGTGCTCATTGAGCAAAGTTAAACAAATATAGCAGAATGCATGGCATCATGCAGTTTGGAATAGATTGGATTACTTGGAGGCTTTTTTGTAGCCATTTCGGTCTTAAATTTTGTCACAATATAGAACATTGAGCAAGGTTAACGTGGGCATTGGATTTGTGTCATTCTTAACTCTAAATCAAAAGCGTGGGATGATTTAATGCGGACATGTCAAGTTGATCGGCTAGTTAAAATGATCATTCTTAACTGATCATTGGTGCTCCTTGAGTAAAGGTTTACAAATGATGCATAGTGCAACGCATCATGTAGTGTGGGATAGATTGGATTACTTGAATGCTTTATGGTAGCTTTTTCAGTATCAAATGTTTTCACAATATAAAAAATTGAGTTAGTTTATCGTGGACGTTGGATTCATGTCATTTTGACTCTAAATCAAAAGTTACGGATGATTTAGTGCATACATGTCAAGTTGATCAGCAAGTTAAAATGATCATTCTAATCTAATCATTGGTGCTCCTTGAGTAAAGGCTTATAAATGAAACATAATGCATGGCATCACGCAGTGTGGGATACACTTGATTAGTTGGAAGATTTATCTTAGCTATTTCGATCTCAAATGTTGTAACAATATTGAAAATTGAGCTAGATTAACATGGGCGCAGGATTCTCGTTATTTTGAGCTCTAAATCAAATTTTAGAGAACATTTAGTGTGGTGATGTAACTTTGATCAGCGATTTAAAATAATATCCTAAGCAAATCATTGGTGCTCATTGAGCAAAGGTTTACAAATGAAACATAATGCATAGCATCACGCTGTTTGATATAGATTGGATTACTTGGAGGCTTTTTCATAGCTATTTTGGTTTTAAATTTTGTCACAATATAGAATATTGATCTAGCGTAACGTGAGCATTGGATTCATTTCACTCTGAACTCTAAATAAAAAGTTACGGACGATTCAGTGTGGATATATCAAGTTTATCGGCAAGTTAAATTAATCATTGTAAATTGATCCTTGGTTCTCATTTAGCAAAGATTTACAAATAAAGCATAATGCATGGCATCACGCAGTTTGGGATAGATTGGATTACATGGAGGCTTCGTCGTAGCGCTTTTACTCTCAAATCGTGTCACAATATTGAAAATTGAGCTAGATTAACGTGTGAGTTGGACTGATGTTATTTTGAGCTCTAAATCAAATGTTAAAGACAATTTAGTACGGGTATGTCAAGTTGATCAGCTAGTTAAAATGATCATTTTAAACAGATAATTGGTGCTCATTGAGCAAAAGTTTACAAATGAAGGATAATGGATGACATCACATAGTCTTCGATACATTGGATTACTTGGATGCTTTGTCGTAGCTATTTCTGACTTATATTTTGTAACAATATTGAAAATTTGGCTAGCTTAACGTGGGCATATGATTTATGTCATTTTCAACTCTAAATCAAAAGTTACGGACAATTTAGTGTGGACATGTCAAGTTGATCAGCCAGTTAAAATGATCATTCTAAACTGATCATTGGACTCCATTAGTAATGGCTTATAAATGAAGCATAATGCATGGTATCACGTGGTTAGGGATATATCGGATACTTGTAGGCTTTGCTTTACCTATTTCGGTCTTAAATTTAGCACAATATAGAAATATGTGCTACCTCAACGTGCATGTTAGATTCATGTCATTTTGAGCTCTAAATCAAAAGTTATGTACGATTTATTGCAGACATGTCAAGTTGATCAGTTAGGTAAATTGATTATTCTAAACAGATCATTGGTGCTCATTGAGCAAAAGTTTACAAATGAAGTATAATGCATGGCATCACGTAGTTTGGAATACATTGGATTATTTGGAGTCATTGTCGTAGCTATTTCGGTATTAAATTTTTTCACAATTTAGAACACTGAGCTAGCTTAATGTGCGCATTGGATTCGTGTCATTCTGAACTCTAAATCAAAAGTGACGGACGATTTAGTGCGGATATGTCAAGTTGATCGGCGAGTTAATATGGTCATTATTAACTGAACATTGGTGCTCCTTGAGTAAAGGCTTATATATGATGCATAATCTACGAACATAACACAGTTTGGGATACATTGGATTACCTGGAATCTTAGTCGTAGTTATTTCAGTATTAATTTTTTTTGCAATATAGAAAATTGAGCTAGCTTAACGTGGGTGTGGGGATTCATGTCATTCTTAACTCTGAATCAAATGTTATGGACGATTTAATGCAGACATGTCAAGTTTATCCGCTAGTCAATTTGATCATTCTAAAATGATCATTAGTGCTCATTGAGAAAAGGTATACATATGCATAATGCATGGCATCATGCAGTTTGGAATTGATTGGATTACTTGGAGTCTTTTTCATAGCTATTTCGGTTTTAAATTTTGTCACAATATAGAATTTTGATCTAGCGTAACGTGAGCATTGGATTCATGTCACTCTGAACTCTAAAAAAAAGTTACGGATGATTTAGTGCGGACATATCAAGTTTATCGGCTCGTTAAATTGATCATTCTAAACTCATCCTTGGTTCTCATTTAGCAAAGCTTTACAAATGAAGCATAATGCATGGCATCTCGCAGTTTGGGATAGATTGGATTAGATGGAGGGTTCGTCGTAGCGCTTTTACTCGCAAATGGTGTCACAATATTGAAAATTGAGCTATATTAACGTGTGAGTTGGACTGATGTTACTTTGAGCTCTAAATCAAATGTTAAAGACGTTTTAGTACGGGAATGTCAAGTTGATCAGCTAGTTAAAATGATCATTTTAAACAGATCATTGGTGCGCATTGAGCAAAAGTTTACAAATGAAGGATAATGGTTGACATCACATAGTCTTCGATACATTGGATTACTTGGATGCTTTGTCGTAGCTATTTCTGACTTATATTTTGTAACAATATTGAAAATCTGGCTAGCTTAACGTGGGCGTTGGATTTATGTCATTTTCAACTCTAAATCAGAAGTTACGGACAATTTAGTGTGGACATGTCAAGTTGATCGGCTAGTTAAAATGATCATTATAAATTGATCACTGGTGCTCCTTGAGTAAAGGTTTACAAATGAAGCATAATGCATGGCATCACGCAGTTTGGGATAGATTGGATTACATAGAGGCTTTGTCGTAGCAATTTTGGTCTTAAATTTTGTCACAATATTGAAAATTGAGCTAGCTTAACCTCGGCATTGGATTCGTGTCATTCTGACTCTAAATCAAAAGTTATGGACGATTTAGTGCGTACATGTCAAGTTGATCAGCAAATTAAAATGATGATTCTAAACTGATCATTGGTGCTCCTTGAGTAAAAGCTTATAAATGAGGAATAATGCCTGGCATCACACAGCTTGGGAGACATTGGAATACTTGGAGGCATTGTCTCAGCCATTTCGGTCAAAAATGTTGTCACAATATTGAAAATTGGGCTAGATTAATGTGGGTGTTGGATTCATGTCATTTTGAGCTCTAAATAAAACTTTAAAGAGGATTCAGCGCAGTTATGTAAAGTTGATCAGCTAGTTAAAATGATCATTCTAAACAGATCATTGGTGCTCACTGAGCAAAGGCTTACAAAAAAAGCATAATGCATGGCATCACGTAGTTTTTGATAGATTGGATTACTTGGAGGCTTTGTCTTAGCAACTTTGGTCTTAAAGTTTGTCACAATATAGAATATTGAGCTAGCTTAACATGGGCGTTGGATTCGTGTTATTCTGAACTCTAAATCAAAAGTTACGGATGATTTATTGTGTACATGTCAAGTTGATCAGCCAGTTAAAATGATAATTCTAAATTGATCATTGGTGCTCCTTGAGTAAAAGCTTATAAATGAAGAATAATGCATGGCATCACTCAATTTGGAATACATTTGAATACTTGGAGACTTTGTCTCAACCATTTCGGTCACAAATGTTGTCACAATATTGAAAATTGAGCTAGATTAACGTGGACGTTGGATTCATGTCATTTTTAGCTCTAAATCAAAATTTAAAGATGATTTGGTGTGGTTATGTAAAGTTTCTCGAATAATTAAATTGCTCATTCTAAACTGATCATTGGTGTTCACTGAGAAAAGGTTTTCAAATAAAGAATAATGCATGGCATCATGCAGTTTGGAATACATTGGATTACTTGGAGGCTTCGTCATAGCGCTTTCACTCTCAAATGTTGTCACAATATTGAAAATTGGGCTAGCTTAACATGGTTGTTTGATTGATGTCATTTTGAGCTCTAAATCAAATATTAAAGACAATTTAATTCGGGAATGAAAAGTTGATCAGCTAGATAAAATGATAATTTTAAACAGATCATTGGTGCTCATTGAGCAAAAGTTTACGAATGAAGTATAATGCATGACATCACATAGTCATTGATACAATGGATTACCTGGACGCTTTCTCGTAGCTATTTCTAGCTTAACGTTGGCGTTGGAGTTATGTCATTTTGAACTCTAAATCAGAAGTTAATGACAATTTATTGTGGACATGTCAAGTTGATCGGCCACTTAAAAAGATCATTCAAAACTGATCATTGGTGCTCATTGAGTAAAGGCTTATAACTGAAACATAATGCATGTCATCACGTATTTTGGCATATATTGGATTACTTGGACACTTTGTCGTAGCTGTTTCAGTCTCAAATGTTGTCACGATATAGAAAATTGGGCTAGCTTAGCTTGGGAAGTAGATTCGTGTCATTCTGAACTCTAAATTAAAAGTTACGGACGATTTAGTGCGGACATGTGAAATTGATTTGGGAGTTAAAATGATCATTCCAAACTGATCATTGGTGTTTCTTGAGTAAAGGCTTATAATTGAAGTATAATGCATGCCATCACAAAGTTTGGGATAGATTGGATTACTTGGACGCTTTGTTATAGGAATTTTGGAATTAAATTTTGTCACAATATCGAAATTTGGGCTAGCTTAAAGTGGGTGTTGGATTTGTTTCATTTTGAACTCTAAATCAAAAGTTACGGAAAATTTAGTGTGGATATGTCAAGTTGATCGGCCAGTTAAAATGATCATTCTAAGCTCATCATTGGTGCTCCTTGAGTAAAGGCTTATAAATGAAACAAAATGCATGGCATCACGACGTTCGGGATATATTGGATTACTTGGACAAATTGTCGTACCTCTTTCAGTGTCAAATTTGTCACAATATAGAAAACTCGGCTAGCTTAGCGTGGGCGGTTGATTCGTGTCATTCTGAACTCTAAATCAAAAGTTACAGACGATTTAGTTTGTACGTATCAGGTTGATTGGCCAGTTAAAGTGATCATTATAAACTGATCATTAGTGCTCCTTGAGTAAAGACTTATAAATGAAGTCTAATGCATGGCATCATGCAGTTTGTGATACATTGGATTACTTGGAGGATTTGTCGTAGCTCTTTCAGTCTCAAATGTTGTCACAATATAGAATATTGACATAGCTTAACATGGGCATTGGTTTCATGTCATTCTGAACCCTAAATCAAAAGTTACGGATGATTTAGTGTGGACATGTCAAGTTTATCGATTAGTTAAATTGATCATTCTAAACTGATCCTTGTTGCTCATTGAGCAAAGGTTTACAAATATAACATAATGAATGGCATCACGCAGTTTGGGATTGATTGGATTACATGGGGGCTTTGTTGTAGTTATTTCAGTCTTAAATTTTGTCACAATATAAAAAATTGAGCTACCTTAACGTGGGCATTGGATTCGTGTCATTCTGAGTCTAAATCAAAAGTTATGGACGACTTATTGCGTACATGTCAAGTTAAGCAGCCAATTAAAATGATGATTCTAAACTGATCATTAGTGCTCCTTGAGTAAAAGCTTATAAATGAGGAATAATGCATGGCATCACACAGTTTGGGAGACATTGGAATATTTGGAGGCTTTGTTTCAGCTATTTCGGTCACAAATGTTGTCACAATATTGAAAATTGAGCTAGATTAATGGGGGCGTTTGATTCATGGCATTTTGAGCTCTAAATAAAACTTTAAAGACGATTCAGTGCAGTTATGTAAAGTTGATCAGCTAGTTAAAATGATCATTCTAAACAGATCATTGGTGCTCACAGAGCAAAGGTTTACAAAAAAAAGCATTATGCATGGCATCATGCAGTTTTTGATAGACTGGATTACTTAGAGGCTTTGTAGTAGCAATTTCGGTGTTAAAGTGTGTCACAATATAGAATATTGAGCTAGTTTAACATGGGCATTGGATTCGTGTTATTCTGAACTCTAAATCAAAAGTTACGGATGATTTAGTGTGTACATGTCAAGTTGATCAGCCAGTTAAAATGATAATTCTAAATTGATCATTGGTGCTCCTTGAGTAAAAGCTTATAAATGAAGAATAATGCATGGTATCACGCAGATTCGAATAAATTAGAATACTTGGAGCCTTTGTCTCAGTTATTTTGGTCTCAAATGTTGTCACAATATTGAAAATTGAGTTTGATTAATGTGGACGTTGGATTCATGTCATTTTTAGCTCTAAATCAAAATTTAAAGATGATTTGGTGCGGTTATGTAAAGTTGCTAAGATAGTTAAATAGATCATTCTAAACTGATCATTGGTGCTCACTGAGCAAAGGTTTACAAATCAATCATAATGCATGGCATCACGCAGTTTGGGATACATTGGATTACTTAGAGGCTTCGTCGTAGCGCTTTCACTGTCAAATGTTGTCATAATATTGAAAATTGGGCTAGCTTAACATGGGCGTTGGATTGATGTTATTTTGAGCTCTAACTCAAATGTTAAAGACGATTTAGTACGGGCATGTCAAGTTGATCAGCTAGTTAAAATGATCATTTTAAACAGATCATTGGTGATCATTGGTGCTCATTGGGCAAAGGTTTACAAATGAAACATAATGCATGACATCACATAGTCTTCGATACATTGGATTACTTGAACGCTTTGTTGTAGTTATTTCGGACATATATTTTGTAACAATATTGAAAATCGAGCTAGCTTAACATGGGCGTTGGATTTATGTCATTATGAACACTAAATCAGAAGTTGATCAGCCAGTTAAAATGATCATTCTAAACTGATCATTGGTGGTCCTTGAGTAAAGGCTTATAAATGAAGAATAATGTGTGGCATCACGCAGTTTGGGAGACATTGTAATACTTGGAGGCTTTGTCTCAGCTATTTCTGTCACAAATGTTGTCACAATATTGATAATAAAGTTTGATTAACGTGGGCGTTGGATTCATGACATTTTAAGCACTAAATCAAATTTTAAAGACGATTTAGTGCGGTTATGTAAAGTTGATCAGCTAGTTAAAATGATCATTCTAAAATGATCATTGGTGCTCGCTGAGAAAAGGTTTACAATTAAAGCATAATCCATGGTTTACTTGGAGGCTTTGTCGTAGCTGTTTCAGTCTCAAATGTTGTCATAGTATTGAAAATTGAGATAGATTAACGTGGGCGTTGGATTCATGTCATTTTGAGATCTAAATCAAATGTTGAAGAGGATTTATTACGGACATGTCAAGTTGATCAGCTAGTTAAAATGATCATTTTAAACAGATCATTGGTGTTCATTGAGCAAAGGTTTACAAATGAAGAATAATGCATTTACGGTGTGGACATATCAAGATGATCGGCTAGCTAGAATCATCATTCTAAACCAATCATTGGTGCTACTTGAGTAAAGGCTTATATATGAAGCATAGTGCATGGCATCGTGCATTTTGTGATACATTGCAGTACTTGGAGGTTTTGTCGTAGTTCTTTACATTTCAAATGTTGTCACAATATAGAAAATTGGTCTAGCTTATCGTGGGCGGTATATTCGTGTCATTTTGAAGTCTAAATCCGAAGTTACGGATGATTTAGTGCGCATATGTCAAATTTATCCAGCAGATAAAATGATCATTCTAAACTGATCATTGGTGCTTCTTGAGTAAAGGCTTATAAATGAAGTATAAGGCATGGCATCACAAATTTTGGGATAGATTGGATTACTTGGATGCTTTCTCGTAGGTCTTTCGGACTTAAATGTTGGCACAATATAGAAAATTGAGCTAGCTTAGCGTGGGGTTGGATTCGTGTCATTTTTGACTCCAAATCAAAAGTTACGGACGATTTAGTGTGGACATGTCAAGTTGATCCGCCAGTTAAAATGATCATCCTAAACTGATCATTGGTGCTTATTGAGCAAAGGCTTATAAATGAAGCATAATGCATGGCATCACGTAATTTAGGATACATTGGATTACTTTGATGCGGACTTGTCAAATTGATTGGGTAGTTAAAATGATTATTACAAACAGACGATCGGTGCTTCTTAAGTAAATTCTTATAAATGAAGCAAAATGCATGGCATCACGGAGTTTGGGATAGATTGGATTACTTGGAGGCTTTGTTGTAGCTATTTCAATCTTAATTGCTGTCACAAAATGGGAAATTGAACTAGCTTAACATTGGCATTGGACAAATATTATTTTGAGCTCTAAATCAAAAATTAAAGATGATTTAGTGCGGACATGTCAAGATGATCAGTTAGTTAAAACGATCAACAAAACTTATCATTGGTGCTCATTGATTAAACGCTTATAAATAAAGAATAATGCATGGCGTCACGCAGTTAGGGATACATTGGACTACTTCGAGGCTTTGTCGCATATCTTTCAGTCTCAAATGTTGTCACAATATAAAATATGAGCTAGCTTAACGTGGGTGTTGGATATGTGTCATTTTGAACTCTTAACCAGAAGTTATGGACGATTTAGTGCGTACATGTCATGTTGATCAGCCAGTTAAAATGATCATTCTAAACTGATCATTGGTGGTCCTTGAGTAAAGGCTTATAAATGAAGAATAATGTGTGACATCACGCAGTTTGGGAGACATTGGAATACTTGGAGGCTTTGTCCCAACTATTTCAGTCACAAATGTTGTCACAATATTGAAAATTGAGTTTGATTAATGTGGGCATTGGATTCATGTCATTCTGAGCTCTAATTCAAATATTAAAGACGATTTAGTGTGGTTATGCAAAGTTGATCAGCTAGTTAAAATGATCATTCTAAAATGATCATTGGTGCTCGCTGAGAAAAGTTTTACAAATAAAGCATAATGCATGTATTACTTGGAGGCTTTGTCGTAGCTATTTCAGTATCAAATGTTGTCATAGTATTGAAAATTGAGCTAGATTAAGGTGGGCGTTGGATTCATGTCATTTTGAGATCTAAATCAAATGTTGAAGATGATTTAGTACGGACATGTCAAGTTGATCTGCTAGTTAAAATGATCATTTTAAACAGATCATTGGTGTTTATTGAGCAAAGGTTTACAAATGAAGAATAATGCATTGCAACACCCAGTTTTTGATACATTGGATTTCTTGGACAATTTGTCGTAGCTATTTTGGAATTAAATTTTGTTAGAGTAATTAAAATTGGGCTAGCTTAGTGTGGGCGTTGGATTTGTGATATTTTGAACTCTAAATCAGAAGTTACGAACGATTTAGTATGGACATGTCAAATTGATCGGCCAGTTAAAATGTTCATTCTAAACTGATCATTGGTGCTCCTTGAGTAAAGGCTTATAAATGAAGCATTATGCATGTCATCATGCAGTTTGGCATATATTGGATTACTTGGACACTCTGTCATTGATATTTTGGACTTAAATTTCTTAACAGTATTGAAAATTGGGCTCGCTTAACGTGGGTGTTCGATTGGTGTCATTTTTAACTCTAAATCAGAAGTTACATAAGATTTAGTGTGGACATGTCAAGTAGATCGTCCACTTAAAATTATCATTCTAAACTGATCATTGGTGCTCTTTGAGTAAAAGCTTATAAATGAAGTACAATGCATGGCATTACAAAGTTTGGAATAGATTGGATTACTGGCATGGCTTTCTACAAAGTTTGGAATAGATTGGATTACTGGGATGCTTTCTTGAACGAATTTTGGACTTAAATGTTTTCAAAATATCGAAATTCGGGCTAGCTTAACGTGGCGTTGGATTTGTGTCATTTCGAACTATAAATCAAAAGTTACAAACGATTTAGTGTGGACATATCAAGATGATCGGCTAGCTAGAATCATCATTCTAAACCGATCATTGGTGCTACTTGAGTTAAGGCTTATACATGAAGCATACTGCATGTCATCGGGCATTTTGTGATACATTGCAGTACTTGGAGGTTTTGTCGTAGTTCTTTACATCTCAAATATTGTCATAATATAGAAAATTGGTCTAACTTATTGTGGGCGGTATATTCGTGTCATTTTGAAGTCTAAATCAGAAGTTACGGATGATTTAGTGCGCATATGTCAAATTTATCCAGCAGTTAAAATGATCATTCTAAACTGATCATTGGTGGTTCTTGAGTAAAGGCTTATAAATGAAGTATAAAGCAAGGCATCACAAAGTTTGGGATAGTTTCGATTACTTGGATGCTTTGTCGTAGGTCTTTCGGACTTAAATGTTGGCACAATATAGAAAATTGAGCTAGCTTAGCATGGGGTTGGATTCGTGTCATTCTGGACTCCAAATCAAAAGTTACAGACGATTTAGTGTGGACATGTCAAGTTGATCCGCCAGTTAAAATGATCATTCTAAACTGATCATTGGTGCTTATTGAGTAAAGGCTTATAAATGAAGCATAATGCATGACATCACGTAATTTAGGATACATTGGATTACTTCGATGCGGACTTGTCAAATTGATTGGGTAGTTAAAATGATTATTACAAACAGACGATTGGTGCTTCTTAAGTAAATTCTTATAAATGAAGCAAAATGCATGGCATCGCAGAGTTTGGGATAGATTGGATTACTTGGAGGCTTTGTTGTAGCTATTTCAATCTTAATTGCTGTCACAAAATGGGAAATTGAACTAGCTTAACATTGGCGTTGGACAGATATCCTTTTGAGCTCTAAATCAAAAGTTAAAGACGATTTAGTGCGGACATGTCAAGCTGATCAGTTAGTTAAAACGATCAACTAAACTTATCATTGGTGCTCATTGATTAAATGCTTATAAATAAACAATAATGCATGGCGTCACGCAGTTAGGGATACATTGGACTACTTCGAGGCTTTGTCGCATATCTTTCAGTCTCAAATGTTCTCACAATATAAAATATGAGCTAGCTTAACGTGGGTGTTGGATATGTGTCATTTTGAACTCTAAACCAGAAGTTATGGATGATTTAGTGCGTACATGTCAAGTTGATCAGCCAGTTAAAATGATCATTCTAAACTGATCATTTGTGGTCCTTGAGTAAAGGCTTATAAATGAAGAATAATGTGTGACATCACGCAGTTTGGGAGACATTGGGATACTTGGAGGCTTTGTCTCAGCTATTTCAGTCACAAATGTTGTCACAATATTGAAAATTGAGTTTGATTAACGTGGGCGTTGGATTCATGTCATTTTGAGCTCTAAATCAAATTTAAAAGATGATTTAGTGCGGTTATGTAAAGTTGATCAGCTAGTTAAAATGATCATTCTAAAATGATAATTGGTGCTCGCTGAGAAATGGTTTACAAATAAAGCATAATGCATGGATTACTTGGAGGCTTTGTCATAGCTATTTCAGTCTCAAATGTTGTCATAGTATTGAAAATTGAGCTAGATTAACGTGGGCGTTGGATTTATGTCATTTTGAGATCTAAATCAAATGTTGAAGACGATTTAGTACGGACATGTCAAGTTGATCAGCTAGTTAAAATGATCATTTTAATCAGATCATTGGTGTTCATTGAGCAAAGGTTTACAAATGAAGAATAATGCGTTGCAACACCCAGTTTTCGATAAATTGGATTTCTTGGATGATTTGTCGTAGCTATTTCGGAATTAAATTTTGTTAGATGAATTAAAATTGGGCTAGCTTAGTGTGGGCGTTGGATTTGTGATATTTTGAACTCTAAATCAGAAGTTACGAACGATTTAGTATGGACATGTCAAATTGATCGGCCAGTTAAAATGTTCATTCCAAACTGATCATTGGTGCTCCTTGAGTAAAGGCTTATAAATGAAGCATAATGCATGTCATCACGCAGTTTGGCATATATTGGATTATTTGGACACTCTGTCATTGATATTTTGGACTTAAATTTCTTAACAGTATTGAAAATTGGGCTCGCTTAACGTGGGTGTTAGATTTGTGTCATTTTGAACTCTAATCAGAAGTTACAGAAGATTTAGTGTGAACATGTCAAGTTGATCGTCCACTTAAAATTATCATTCTAAACTGATCATTGGTGCTCCTTGAGTAAAAGCCCATAAATGAAGCATAATGCATGGCATCACTCAGTTTGTGATACATTGGATTACTTGGAGGCTTTATTGTAGCTCTTTCAGTCTTAAATGTTGTCCCAAGATAAAAAAAAAATTGAGCTAGCTTAGCGTGGACGGTTGGTTCGTGTCATTCAGCACTCTGAATCAAAAGTTATAGATGATTTAGTGCGGACATTTCAAGTTGTTCTGCTAGTTAAAATGATCATTCCAAATTGATCATTGGTGCTTCCTTAATAAGGGGTTATAAATGAAGCATAATGCATGGAATCACGCAGTTTGGGATAGATTGGATTTCTTGGACGCTTTGTCGTAGGTATTTCGGACTTAAATTTTGCCACAGTGTCGAAATTGGGGAAAGCTTAACGTGGGCGATGGATTTCTATCTTTTTGAACTCTAAATCAAATGTTACAGACGATTTACGGTGGGCATGTAAAATTGATCGGCCAATTATAATGATCAATCTAAACTCATCATTGTTTCTCCTTGATTAAAACCTTATAAATGAAACATAATGCATGGCATCACGTAGTTTGGGATACATTGGATTACTTTTAGGTTTTGTCATAGCTCTTTATGTCTCAAATGTTGTCAAAATATAGAAAATTGGTCTACCTTAGCGTGGGCAGTTGATTCGTGTTATTCTGAAGTCTAAATCAAAAGTTACATATGATTTAGTGCGGACATGCCAAATTGATCCGGGAGTTAAAATGACCATTCTAAACTGATCATTGGTGCTTCTTGAGTAAAAGCTTAGAAATGAAGTATAATGCATGGCATTACAAAGTTTGAGATAGATTGGATTACTGGGATGCTTTCTCGTACGAATTTTCGACTTAAATGTTGTCAAAATATCGAAATTTGGGTTACCTTAATGTGGGCGTTGGATTTGTGTCATTTCGAACTATAAATCAAAAGTTACAAACGATTTAGTGTGGACATATCAAGATGATTGGCTAGCTAGAATCATCATTCTAAACCGATCATTGGTGCTACTTGAGTAAAGGCTTATATATGAAGCATAGTGCATGGCATCGCGCATTTTGTGATACATTGCAGTACTTGGAGGTCTTGTCGTAGTTCTTAACATCTCAAATGTTGTCACAATATTGAAAATTGGTCTAGCTTATCGTGGGCGGTATATTCGTGTCATTTTGAAGTCTAAATCAGAAGTTATGGATGATTTAGTGCGCACATGTCAAATTTATCGAGTAGTTAAAATGGTCATTCTAAACTGATCATTGGTGCTTCTTGAGTAAAGGCTTATAAATGAAGTATAAAGCATGGCATCACAAAGTTTGGGATAGATTGGATTACTTGGAAGCTTTCTCGTCGGTCTTTCGGACTTAAATGTTGGCACAATATAGAAAATTGAGCTAGCTTAGCGTGGGGTTGGATTCGTGTCATTCTGGACTACAAATCAAAGTTACGGACGATTTAGTGTGGACATGTCAAGTTGATCCGCCAGTTAAAATGATCATTCTAAACTGATCATTGGTGCTTATTGAGTAAAGGCTTATAAATGAAGCATAATGCATGGCATCACGTAATTTGGGATACATTGGATTACTTTGATGCGGACTTGTCAAATTGATTGGGTAGTTAAAATGATTATTACAAACAGACGATTGGTGCTTCATAAGTAAATTCTTATAAATGAAGCAAAATGCATGGCATCACGGAGTTTGGGATAGATTGGATTACTTGGAGGCTTTGTTGTAGCTATTTCAATCTTAATTGCTGTCACAAAATGGGAAATTGAACTAGCTTAACATTGGCATTGGACAAATATCATTTTGAGCTCTAAATCAAAAGTTAAAGACGATTTAGTGGGGACATGTCAAGCTGATCAGTTAGTTAAGACGATCAACAAAACTTATCATTGGTGCTCATTGATTAAACGCTTATAAATAAAGAATAATGCATGGCGTCACGCAGTTAGGGATACATTGGACTACTTCGAGGCTTTGTCGCATATCTTTCAGTCTCAAATGTTGTCACAATATAAAAAATGAGCTAGCTTAACGTGGGTGTTGGATATGTGTCATTTTGAACTCTAAACCAGAAGTTATGGACGATTTAGTGTGGACATGTTAAGTTGATCGGCCAGTTAAAATGATCATCCTAAACTGATCATTGGTGCTTCTTGAGTAAAAGCTTGTAAATGGAGCATAATGCATGTCATCACGCAGTTTGGGATATATTGGATTACTTGGACACTTTGTCATAGCTATTTTGGACTTAAAATTTGTAACAGTATTGAAAATTGGGCTAGCTTAACGTAAGCGTTAGATTTGTGTCATTTTGAACTCTAAATCAGAAGTTACGAAAGATTTAGTGTGGACATGTCAAGTTGATCAACCAGTAAAATGATCATTATAAACTGATCATTGGTGCTTCTTGAGTAAAGGCTAATAAATGAAGCATAATGCATGGCATCACGGTGTTTGGGATACATTGGATTATGTCAAGGCTTGGTCGTAGCTCTTTCAGTCTCGAATGTTGTCCCAAGATAGAAAATTGAGATAGCTTAGTGTGCGTGTTGGATTCGTGTCATTCCATACTCTAAATCAAAAGTTACGGACGATTTAGTGTGGACATGTCAAGTTCATCGGCCAGTTAAAATGATCATTATAAACTGATCATTGGTGCTTCTTGAGTAAAGGCTTATAAGTAAAGCATAATGCATAGCATCACGCTGTTTGGGATACATTGGATTACTAGGATTCTTTTACGTAGCTCTTTCATTCGCAAATATTGTCACAATATAGAAAATTGAGCTAGCTTAACGTGGGTGTTGGATTCGTGTCATTCTGAATTCTAAATAAAAAGTTACAGACGATTTAGTAAGGGCATGTCAAGTTGATCGGCCAGTTAAAATGATCATTCTAAATTAATCATAAATGAAGAATAATAAATGAAGAATTATAAATGAAGAATAATGCATGACATCACGCAGTTTGGTATTCATTGGATTATTTGGAGGCTTTTTCGTAACTCTTTCAGTCTCAAATGTTGTCAGTGACAACTCGTCACAATATGTAGAATTTAGCTAGCTTAATGTGGGTGTTGGATTCGTATCATTCTGAACTCTAAATCAAAAGTTACAGACAATTTAGTCCGGTCTTGTCAAGTTGATCAGCCAATAAAATGATCATTCTAAAATGATCATTGGTGCTTCTTGAGTAAAGGCTTATAATGAAGTATAATGCATGGTATCACGTAATTTGGAATACATTGGATTACGTCAAGACTTTTTCGTAGCTGTTTCAATCTCAAATGTTGTCACAATAAGGAAAATTGAGTTAGCTTAACATGGGCATTGGATACCTGTCAGTCTGAATTTTAAATCAAAAGTTATGTACAATTTAGTGCAGACATGTCAAGTTGATTGGTCAGTTAAAATGATCATTCTAAACTGACCATTGTTGCTTCTTGAGTAAAGGATTATAAATGAAGCATAATGCATGGCATCACGCTGTTTGGGATACATTGGATTACTTGGATGCTTTTTCATAGCTCTTTCAGCCTAAAATGTTGTCACAATATGGAAAATTGAGCTAGCATAATGTGGGCGTTGGGCTCATGTCAATTTGAACTTTAAATCAAAAGTTACAGACAATTCAGTGCAGACATGTCAAATTGATCGGACAGTTAAAATGATCATTCTTAACTGATCATTGGTGCTTCTTGAGTAAATGCTTATAAATGAAGTTTAATGCATGGCATCATAAAGTTTGTGATAGATTGGATTACGTGGACGCTTTGTCGTAGGTATTTGAGACTTAAATGTTGTCACAATATCAAAATTTGGGCTAGCTTAATGTAAGCGTTGGATTTGTGTTATTTTGAACTCTAATTCAAAAGTTACAGACGATTTAGTGAGGACGTATCAAGTTGATCTGCCAGTTAAAATGATCATTTTAAACTAATCATTGGTGATCCTTGAGTAAAGGCCTATAAATGAAGCTTAATGCATGACATCACGCATTGTGTGATACATTGGATTACTTGGAGGCTTTGTCGTAGCTCTTTCAATCTCAAATATTGTCACAATATAGAAAATTGAGCTAGCATAACGTGGGTGTTGGATTCGTGTCATTCTGGACACTAAATGAAAAGGTACATACGATTTAGTGTGGACATGTCAAGTTGATAGGACAGTTAAAATGATCCATTCTAAACTGATCAATGGTGCTTCTTGAGTAAAAGGCTTATAAAAGAAGCATAATGCATGTCATCACGCTGTTTGGGATATATTGGATTACTTCGAGGGTTTTTCGTAGCTCTTTTAGTTTCAAATGTTGTCACAATTTGGAAAATTGAGCTAGGTTAACGTTGGCGTTGGACTCATGTCATTTTGAACTATAAATAAAAAATTACGGACTATTTAGTGCGGACATATCCAATTGATCGGCCAGTTAAAATGAGCATTCTAAATTGATCATTTGTGCTTCTTAAGTAAAGGCTTATAAATGAAGCAAAATGTGTGGTATCATGCAGTTCGGGATACATTGGATTACTTGGACGCTTTTGCGTTGCTCTTTTAGTGTCAAATGTTGTCACAATAATGGGAAATTGAGCTAGCTTAACGTGGGCGTCGGACTCATGTCATTTTGAGCTCTAAATCAAAAGATTAAGATGATTTAGTGCGGAAATGTCAAGATGATCAGCTAGTTAAAATGATCATTAACTTATCATTGGTGCTCCTTGAGTAAAAGCTTATAAAAGAAGTATAATGCATGGCATCACGCACTTTGTAATAGTTTGGATTACTTAGAGGTTTCGAAGTAGCTATTTCGGTCTTAAATTTGTCTCATATAGAAAATTGAGCTAGATTAATGTGGGCATCGGATTTCTGTCATTCTTAACTCTAAATCAAAATTTACGGACGATTAAGTGCGGATATGTCAAGTTGATCGGCCTGTTAAAATGATCTTTTTAAACTAATCATTGGTGCTCCTTGAGTTTAGGCTAATAAATGAAACATGATGCATGGCATCACACAGTTTGGGATACATTAGATTACTTAGAGGCTTTGTCGTAGCTCCTTTAGTCTCAAATGTTGTCAAAATATAGAAAATTTAGCTAGCTTAACGTGGGTGTTGGATTCGTGTAATTTTTAACTCTAAATTAAAAGTTACAGACCATTAAGTGCGAGCATGTCATGTTTATCGGCCTGTTAAAATGATCATTCTAAACTAATCATTGGTGCTCCTTGAGTAAAGGATTATAAATGAAGCATAATGCATGGCATCACGCAGTTTAGAGTACATTGGATTACTTGGAGGCTTTTTCAAAGATCTTTTAGTCTCAAATGATGTAACAATATATAAAACTTAGCTAGTTTAACGTGGGTGTTGGATTCATGTCATTCTTAACTCTAAATCAAAAGTTACATTCGATTTAGTTCGGTCATGTCAAGTTGATCAGCCAGTTAAAATGATCATTCTAAACTGATCATTCTAAACTGATCATTGGTGCTTCTTGAGTAAAGGCTTATAAATGAAGCATAATGCATGGCATCACGCAGTTTTGGATACACTGGATTACGTCGAGGCTTTTTCGTAGCTCTTTCAGTCTCAAATGTTGTCACAATATGGAAAATTGAGCTAGCCTAACATGGGCGTTGGATTCGTGTCATTCTGAATACTAAATCAAAAGTTACGTACGATTTAGTTCGGACATGTCAAGTTGACCGGAGAGTTAAAATGATTATTCTAAACTGATCATTGGTTCTCCTTAAATAAAGGTATATAAATGAAGCATAATGCATGGCATCACGCTGTTTGGTATTCAATTGATTACTTGGAGACTTTTTCATAACTCTTCAGTCTCAAATGTTGTCAAAATATAGAAAATTGAGCCTAGCTTAACGTGGGTGTTGGACTCATGCCATTGAGCTTTAAATGAAAAGTTGAAGACGATTTAGTGTGGACATGTCAAGGTTATCCGTCGGTTAAAATGATCATTCTAAACTGATCATTGGTGCTCCTTGAGTATCGGCCTATAAATGAAGCATAATGCATCACGCAATATGAGATACATTGGATTACTTGGAGGCTTTGTCGTAGCACTTTCAGTCTCAAATGTTGTCACAATATAAAAATTTAAGCTAGCTTAAGGTGGGCTTTTTATTTGTGTGATTTTGACCTCTAAAACAAAATTTACGAATGATTTAGTGTGGATATGTTAAGTTGATCGGCCAGTTAAAATTATCATTCTAAACTGATCATTGGTGATTCTTGAGTAAAGGCTTATAAATGAAGCATAGTGCTTGGCATCACACATATTGGGATACATTGGATTACTTGGAGGCTTTTTAGTGCGGACATGTCAAGTTGATCCGCCAGTTAAAATGATCATTCTAAACTGATAATTGATGCTTCTTGAGTAAAGTCTTATAAATGAATCATAATACATGGCATCGCAATTTGGGATAGACTCGATTAGTTGGACGCTTTGTCATAGGTATTTTGAACTTAAATTTTTCACAATATCGAAAATTGGGCTAGCTTAACGTGGGCGTTGGATTTGTGTCATTTTGAACTCTAAATCAAAAGTTACGGACGAGTTAGTGTGTATATGTCAAGTTGATCGGCCAGTTAAAATGATCATACTAAAATTATCATTCGTGCTCCTTGAATAAAGGTTTATAAGTGAAGCATAATGCATGGCATCACACTCTTCGGGATACATTGGATTACTTGGAGGCTTTGTCGTAGCTTTTTTAGTCTCAAGTGTTGTCACAATATACAAAATTTAGCTAGCTTAACGTGGGTGTTGGATTTGTGTCATTCTTGATTCTAAATAAAAAGTTACAAAAGATTTAGTGTGGACATATCAAGTTGATCGGCCAGTTAAATGATCATTCTAAACTAATCATTGGTGCTCATTGAGTAAAGGATTATAAATGAAGCATAATGCATGGTATCATGCAGTTGGGAGTACATTGGATTACTCGGAGGCTTTTTAGTAGCTCTTTCACTCTCAAATGTTGTAAGAATATACAAAATTTAGCTAGCTTAACGTGGGTGTTGGATTCGTGTCATTTTGAACTATAAATCAAAACTTACGGACTATTTAGTACGAACATGTCAAATTGATCGGCTAGTTAAAATGATCATTCTAAACTGATAATTAGTACTTCTTAAGTAAAGGCTTATAAATGAAGCAAATACATTGGATTATTTGGATGCTTTTTCGTTGCTCTTTTAGTCTTAAATGGTGTCACAAAAATGGGAAATGAGCTAGGTTAACGTGGGTGTCGGACTCATGTCATTTTGAGCTCTAAATCAAAAGTTAAACACGATTTAGTGTGGACATGTTAAGCTGATCAACTAGTTAAAATGATCATTCTAAACTTATCGTTGGTGCTCATTGATTTAAGGCTTATAATTGAAGCATAATGCATGGCATCACACAGTTTGGGATACATTTGATTACTTGAAAGCTTTGTCATAGCTCTTTCAGTCTCAAATCTTGTCACAATATAAAACATTGAGCTAGCTTAACGTGGGCATCGTATTCGTGTCATTTTGAACTCTAAATCAAAATTTAAGGTCGATTTAGTACAGAGATGTTAAGTTGATCGGCCAGTTAAAATGATCATTCTCAACTGACCATTGGTGCTTCTTAAGTAATGGCTTATAAATGAAGCATAATGCATGGCATCACGCAGTTTGAGATATATTGGATTACTTGAAGGTTTTGTCGTAGCTTTTCAGACTTAAATTTTGTAATTGTAATGAAAATTAGGCTAGCTTAATGTGGGCGTTGGATTTCTGTCATTTTGAAATCTAAATCAGAACTTACAGAAGATGTAGTTTGGACATGTCAAGTTGATCGGCAAGTTAAAATGATCATTCTACACAGATCATTGCTGCTCCTTGAGTAAAGGCTTATAAATGAAGCATAATGCATGGCATCACGCAATTTGGGATATATTTGATTACTTGGAGGCTTTGTTGTAGATCTTTCGATCTCAAATGTTGTCACAATATAGAAAATTGAGCCAGCTTAGCGTGTGTGGTTGATTCGTGTCATTCTGAACTCTAAATCAAAAGTTATAGATGATTTCGTGCGGACATCTCTTGTTATCCGCCACTTAACATGATCATTCTACACTGATCATTGTTGCTTCTTAAATAAAGGCTTATAAATGAAACCTAATGTCTAGCATCACGCAGTTTGGGCTAGTTTGGATTATTTGGATGCTTTGTCGTAGGTATTTTGAAATTAAATTTTGTCACAATATCAAATATTGGGCTAGCTTAAAATGGGTGTTGTATTTGTGTCATTTTGAACTCTGAATTAAAATTTATGGACGATTTAGTGCGGACATGTCAAGTTGGTCTACCCGTTAAAATGTTCGTTCTAAAATGATCATCGGTGCTTCTTGAGTAAAGGCTTATAAATGAAGCATAATGCATGGCATCACACAGTATGGGATAGATTGGATTACTTGGATGCTTTGTCGTAGGTATTTCAGACTTAAATTTTGCCACAATATCGAAAATTGGGCTAGCTTAACGTGGGCATTGGATTTGTGTAATTTCAAGTCTAAATCAAAAGTTACGGACGATTTAGTGTGGACGTGTCAAGTTGATCGGCCTGTTAAAATTATAATTCTACACTGATCTTTGGTGATCCTTGAGTAAAGAAATGTAAATGAAGAATAATGCATGGCATCAGGCTGTTTGAGATACATTGGATTACTTAGAGGCTTTTTCGTAGCTCTTTGAGTTTCAAATGTTGTCAAAATATAGAAAATTAAGCTTCGTAGCTCTTTGAGTTTCAAATGTTGTCAAAATATAGAAAATTGAGCTAGCTTAACGCGGGCGTTGGATTCGTGTCATTCTGAACTCTAAATAAAAAGTGACGGACGATTTAGTGCAGATATGTAAAGTTATAGGCCAGTTAATATGACCATTCTAAACTGATCATTGGTGCTTCTTGAGTAAAAGGCTTATAAAAGAAGCATAATGCAGGATAGCACGCAGTTTGAGATACATTGCATTACTTTCGAGGCTTTTTCGTAGCTCTTCAGTCTCAAATGTTATCACAATATGGAAATTTGATCTAGCTTAACGTGGCCGTTGGACTCATGACATTTTGAACTATAAATCAAAAGTTACAGACTATTTAGTGCGGCCATGTCAAATTGATTGGCCAGTTAAAATGATCATTCTAAACTGATCAATGGTGCTACTTAAATAAGCTAATAAATGAAGCAAAATGCATGGCACCATGCCGTTTGGTATACATTGGATAACTTGGATGCTTTTTCATTGCTCTTTTAGTCTTAAATGCTATCACAATAATGGAAAATTGAGCTAGCTTACCGTGGGCATCGGACTCATGTTTTTTAGCTCTAAATCAAAAGTTAAAAACGATTTAGTGCGGACATGTCAAGCTGATCAGCTAGTTAAAATGATCATGCTAAACTTATCATTGGTGCTCCTTGAGTAAAGGCTTATAAAAGAAGCTAATGCATGGCATTACGCAGTTCGGAATAGTTTGGATTACTTGGAGGCTTCGACGTAACTATTTCGGTCTTAAATTTTGTCACAATATAAACAATTGAGTAGCTTAACGTGGGCATCGGATTCCTGTCATTCTGAACTCTAAATCAAAATTTACTGACAATTAAGTGCAGACATGTCAAATTGATCGGCCCGTTAAAATGATCTTTCTAAAATCATTGGTGCTCCTTGAATAAAGGCTTATAAATGAAGCATAATTCACGGCATCACGCTGTTCGGGATACATTGGATTACTTGGAGGCTTTGTCGTAGCTATTTTAGTCTCAAATGTTGTTACAATATACAAAATTTAGCTAGCTTAACGTAGGTGTTGGATTTGTGTCATTCTGAACTCTAAATAAAAAGTTACAAACAATTTAGTACGGACATGTCAAGTTGATCAACCAGTTAAAATGATCATTTTAAACTAATCATTGGTGGTCCTTGAGTAAAGGATTATAAATGAAGCATAATGCATGGCATCCGCAGTTCGGAGTACATTAGTACGGACATGTCAAGCTGATCAGCTAGTTAAAATGATCATTCTAAACTTATCATTGATGCTCTTTGATTTAAGGCTTATAAATGAAGCATAATGCATGGCATCACGCATGTTGGGATACATTTGATTACTTAAAGGCTTTGTCGTATCTCTTTCATTCTCAAATCTTGTCACAATATAAAAAATTGAGCTAGTTTAACGTGGGCATTACATTTGTGTCATTTTGAACTCTAAATCAAAATTAAAGTTCGATTTAAAGCAGATATGTTTAGTTGATCGGCCAGTTAAAATGATCATTCTAAACTGATCATTGGTGCTTCTTGAATAAAGGTTTATAAATGAACCATAGTGCATGGCATCACAGAGTTTGGGATATATTGGATTACTTGGATTCTTTTTCGTAGCTATTTTGGACATAAATTTTATAACTATATTGAAAATTTGGCTAGCTTAACGTGGGCGTTGGATTTGTGTCATTTTGAACTCTAAATTAGAACTTACAGAAGATTTATTGTGGAAATGTCAAGTTGATTGCCCAGTTAAAATGATCATTCTAAACTGATCATCGGTGCTCCTTGAAAAATAGCTTACAATGGAGCATAATGCATGGCATCACACAGTTTGAGATACATTGGATTACTTGCTGGCTTTGTTGTAGCTCTTTCAATCTCAAATGTTGTCACAATATAGAAAATTGAGCCAGTTTAGTGTGGGCGGTTGATTCGTGTCATTTTGAACTTTAAATCAAAAGTTACAGAAGATTTCATGCGGTCATGTCTTGTTATCCGCCAGTTAAAATTACTATTCTAAACTGATCATTGCTACTTCTTAAGTAAAGGCTTATAGATGAAACCTAATGCATAGCATCACGCAGGTTGGGCTAGTTTGGTTTATTTGGACGCTTTTTCGTAGGTATTTCAAAATTAAATTTTGTGACAATATTGAATATTGGGGTAGCCTAACGTGGGCATTGGATTTATGTCATTTTAAACTTTGAATCAAAAGTTACAAACGATTAGTACGGACATGTCAAGTTGATCCGCCAATTAAAAAGATCATTCTAAACTGATCACTGGTGCCTCTCGAGTAAAGGATTATAAATGAAGCATAATGCATTGCATCAAACAGTTTCACAATAATGGGAAATTGAGCTAGCTTAACGTGGGCATCGAACTCATGTCATTTTGAGCTCTAAATCAAAAGTTAAAGACGATTTAGTGCGGGAATGTCAAGCTGATCATCTAGTTAAAATGATCATTCTAAACTTATCATAGGTGGTCCTTGAGTAAAGTCTTATAAAAGAAGCATAATGCAAGGCATCACACAGTTCGGAATAGTTTGGACTACTTTGAGGCTTCGACGTAGCTATTTCAGTTTTAAATTTTGTCACAATATAGAAAATTGTGCTAGCTTAACGTGGGCATTGGATTCCTGACATTTTGAACTCTAAATCAAAATTTACGGGTGATTAAGTGTAGGCATGTCAAGTTGATCGGCCAGTTAAAATGATCTTTCTAAACTAATCATTGGTGCTCCTTGAGTTAAGGCTAATAAATGAAGCATAATGCATGTCATCACGCAGTTAAGGATACATTGGATAACTTGGATTCTTTTTCGTAGCTATTTTAGTCTCACATGGTGTCACAATATAGAAAATTGAGCTAGCTTAACGTTTGAGTTGGATTCGTGTCATTCTGTACTGTAAATAAAAAGTTAGAGACGATTTAGTGCGGACATGTCAAGTTGATCGGCTAGTTAAAATGATCATTCTAAACTAATCATTGGTGCTCCTTGAGTAAGGGATTATAAATGTAGCATAAGGCATGGCATCACATAGTTTGGAGTACATTGGATTACTTAGAGGCTTTTTCGTAGCTCATTCAGTCTGAAATGTTGTCACAAAATGGAAAATTGAGCTAGCTTAACATGGGCGTCGGACTCATGTCATTTTGAACTATAAATAAAAACTTAAGGACTATTTAGTGCGGACATGTCAAATTGATCGGCCTGTTAAAATAATCATTTTAAACTGATCATTGGTGCCTTTTAAGTAAAAGATTATAAATGAAGCAAAATGCATGGAATTATGCAGTTTGGGATACATTAGACTACCTGGACGCTTTTTCGTTTCTCTTTTAGTCTCTAATGGTGTCACAATAATGGGAAATTGAGCTAGATTAATGTGGGCGTCGGACTCATGTCATTTTGAGCTCAAAATAAAAAGTTAAACACGATTTAGTGCGGACATGTCAAGCTAATCAGCTAGTTAAAATGATCATTCTAAACTTATCATTGGTGCTTCATAAGTAAAGGGTTATAAATGAAACCTAATGCATGGCATCACACAGATTGGGCTAGTTTGGATTATTTGGACGCTTTTTCTTAGGTATTTCGAACTTAAATTTTGTCACAATATCGAATATTGGGCTAGCTTAACGTGGGCGTTGAATATTTTTCATTTTGAACTCTGAATCAAAATTTACGGACGATTTAGTGTGGAGGTGTCAAGTTGATCGGCCAGTTAAAATGATCATTCTAAACTGATCATTGGTGCTCCTTGAGTAATGGATTATAAATGAAGCATAATGCATGACATCACGTAGTTTAAGATACATTGGATTAGTTGGAGGCTTTGTCATAGCTCTTTAAGTCTCAAATGTTGTCACAATATGGAAAATGGAACTAGCTTAACGTGGGCGTTGGACTCGTGTCATTCTAGACTCTAAATAAAAAATTGCGGATGATTTAGTGCGGACATATCAAGTTGATCGGCCAGTTAAAATGATGATTCTAAAGACTGCAACAATTTCACTCCTTCCAGTTTTACAAGGCTTCAGAGATACAACCTTGTTCATCATTGCTAAACAAACTTAAGAAGGCATTACAAGGAGCTACAAGAGACCAAGATGCGTATTTAAAATTCTTATGTTTGAATTAACAAGTTTATTTGCTTGTTTTTGCAGGAATGTGACTGTTAAGTTTAAGAGTTTTTTATTTGTCATTAGGTCCTAATGTCTTGTTGTTATTTTCGTTTTAGTCCTTCCATTATAATGTATTTTCAGCCCTAGAAGGCACCTACTGCTGGACAAGTATATAAAGTCCCTTCTCAGCACGTAATCACTTAAGTTTTATGAAATAAAAATCTAGTTTTTCTTCCTTTGAAAGGAGCTGACGCCTGCAGCCTTCTTGTGTGAGAATCCTTGAAGCTTGAGTTCTCTAGACTTATCACAGACCTTCCATATTCTGTGTGGCGTCTCTCGATCCACCTCTCTACTCAATCCTCCCTTATATCCACCAGAAAGTGCTCTACAGCCAGCTGATGGGTTGATGGAGTCTCTAGAAAGTGCTGTACAGCCAGCTAGAGCCTCTCCAGCAGTTCCCCTTGCTCGAACAAGTCCTCTTGTTCCTGCATCATCTGGTATCAGAGCTTAATCGCTCCAATTCAGGTTTATCTAACCCCATTTTCGTTTTTACTCTGTCATTTCCTTGTTAACTTGCTGTCAAGCTGCATCTCTTCATAAAACCCATAAAAATTAAACCCCAATATGTTGTTTTTGTGTGTTAAAAGCTAGTAACATCATTAGTTGTTAATAGCTTGTGTTGTTGCAACTAGATTTATCGATTTTCAATAGTTTTGTTTGTGTTTATTAAACTTCCTTTGTTGCTGCAACTAGTTCTGTCCATTTTTAGTTGTTTTTTATTGTGTCTATTTGACTTCCTTTGTTGCTGCAACTAGATTGTCGATTTTCAGTTGTTTTGATTGTGTCTATTCGACTTCCTTTGCTGCTGCAACTAGTTCTGTCCATTTGAAGTTGTTTTTGATTGTGTGTATTCGACTTCTTTTGCACTTGATCTGTTTGTTTAGTGTGAGACAGATTGTGTGACTATGAGAGAACTACTATATGTGAATGTTGCTCAAATGCTTGCTGCTATTCAGATTCAACTTCAGAACCTAGGAGATCGCATGACAAGAATAGAACAACCACCACCAATTCACAGAAATCCTATCAGAAATGCGAATGCCCAACATGTGAATCATGAGGAGGATGAAATAGCTGACTAAAAAGATGATTTTCCACCAGAACCTGATCCTAATCATAGACCAAGAAGACAATATCAACGTGACAGAGATAGAGTAGAAAAATCTTGGCATGGAAACAGAGACGTAAAGCTCACGGCACCAACCATTGCTGGAAAGGTTAATCCATAGCCCTACATTGATTGGGAAAGGCGTATGGAATTCATATTTTAGTACTACAATTACTCAGATCAGAGAAAAGTGTCTCTAGCAGCTGCTCAACTCACTGAAAGCGCTCTAGCTTTGTGGGACAGAGGTGTCTGAAAGAAGAAGAGACAGACATGGTCAGATCACTACTTGGGAGGACATGAGGTTCCAACTAAGGAGGAGATATGTCTGTGCATACTACTACAGAGAGTTGCAGAAGAAATTTAGAAAATTAACTCAAGGTTCTAAATCTGTTGAAGAATACTTTGATGAATTTGAAATTCTTAGAAACAGGTTGGAGACCGAAGATTCAGAAGAAACTTTGATGGCTCAATTCCTAGATGGTCTGCAAGATCGAATTGCTAGAAAAGTGGAGAGACAAAGCTATCATGATCTGGGCGAGTTGCTGCATCTTGCGGTTCAGGCCGAGTAGCACATAAAAAGGAAGACTATCTCAGCAAATCGTAGCAATTCTACTTGGAATCAACAACCTCAAAAGGCTCTGGAAAAAGGAAAGGCAATCGACATAGAATCCAGATTCAAGAAATCCATTGCTGAAACGTCTAAAAACAATAAACCAGAGCAAGGTAAAACTCCAACTCAAAGATCTCGTGACATAACCTATTTTAAATGTCAGGGAAAAGGCCACTATGCAAGAGAATGCCCAAACCAGAGATTTATGATCCTTAAATCAAATGGCGAATATGAGTCTCACGATGAAGAGGAGTATGAACCAGAAAACTCTGAGGAAGAAGTTGTGGACTATCCTGATACCGGAGAGCTTCTAGTTACAAGGAGATCCCCCAGTACGATTTTTGAACCAGAAACTATACCAAGAGAAAATATTTTCCATTCTCGGTGCACAATATACTCTAAGGTATGTAGCTTGATCATAGATGGTGCTTCTTGTACTAACGTAGCCAGCAAGTATTTGGTTGATAAGCTAGGCTTACAAAAGACAAAGCATCATCGACCATACAAGCTCAAATGGCTGAATGATGAAACTCAGCTAAATATCGCAGAACAAGTCACCATACCATTCAGCATAGGCAAGTATGCAGATCAAGTTGTGTGTTATGTGGTACCTATGCAAGCTGGACATCTACTTCTAGGTCATCCATGGCAATTTGACAAAGAAGCATTACACAATGGACGCGCCAATCACTATACCTTCATGCACAATAACAAGAAACATAGCTTAGCACCTTTAACTCCACAGGAAGTGCATGAGATGCAACGAACTATGTCTAAAGGAGAAAAGCTAAATAAAACTAACCTTTATGTAACTCTGCCACTGTTTTGAAATCTCTTGATTCTAAAGAACAGGTGCTACTAATGATCTTTAAAGAAGTGTTGTTTTCAGGACAAGAAAAGGAGGAACTCCCTGCTGCTATTCTAGAGCTTCTTGAAAAATTCACTGATGTTTTTCAAGAAGAGATACCACCAGGATTGCCACCTATAAGAGGAATCGAGTATCAGATTGATCTTGTTCTTGGAGCACCATTGCCAAACCGATCTGCCTATAGAGTGAATCCAGAAGAAGCAAAGGAGCTGGAAAGACAAGTGCAAGACTTAATGTCTAAGGGCTATATCCGAGAAAGTCTAAGCCCATGTGCTGTTCCTGTTCTTCTAGTGCCTAAGAAAGATGGAACTTGGAGAATGTGTGTTGATTGTAGAGCAATCAGCAATATCACTGTCAAATACCGACATCCAATTCCAAGACTTGATGACATGTTAGATGAACTCAATGGAGCAACTATCTTCTCAAAAATTGATCTAAGAAGTGGATATCATCAGGTGAGAATGAAAGAAGGTGATGAATGGAAGACAGCGTTTAAAACCAAACAAGGATTGTATGAATGGCTAGTCATGCCATTTGGACTCACAAACGCTCCAAGTACTTTCATGAGACTCATGAACCACGTCCTAAGAGCATTTATCTGTAAGTTCGTAGTAGTTTATTTTGATGACATTCTAATCTATAGCTCTAATCTTAAAGATCACTTACGACATCTTGAGCAGGTACTTGAAACGCTTAAGGCTGAAAACCTTTATGCTAACCTTAAGAAATGTACGTTCTGCACTGATCAAGTTGTATTCCTAGGATTTGTTGTAAGTTCTCCGGACTTAAAGGTCGATGAAGACAAGATCAAAGCAATTCAAGATTGGCCAACCCCAAAAACAATCGGACATGTGAGGAGTTTCCATGGATTGGCTAGTTTCTATAGAAGATTTGTCAAGGACTTTAGAAATGTTGCTGCACCCCTCACTTCAGTAATTAAGAAGAATGTGGAGTTCCAATGGGGACCAGCACAAGAGAAAGCATTCAACAAGCTGAAAGATAGCCTCACACATGCGCTTGTTTTGGTACTTCGTAACTTTGATAAAACCTTTGAAATTGAATGTGATCCTTCTGGAACAGGTATAGGAGCTTTCCTAATGCAAGGAGGAAAACCAGTGGCTTACTTCAGTGAGAAACTTAGTGGAGCTTCACTTAACTATCCCACATACAATAAAGAGCTATATGCTTCGGTAAGGTCTCTTGAAACTTGGGAACATTACCTATTTTCAAAGGAGTTTGTTATTCATACATATCATGAGACGCTTAAGCACTTAAGAGGACAAACTAAGCTTAAGAAGAGGCATGAAAAGTGGCTTGAGTTTGTGGAGACTTTTCCCTATGTGATCAAATATAGGAAAGGTAAAGATAACGCTGTGCCTGATGCTTTATCAAGGAGACATGCTCTCATCAGCACAATGGAAGCTAAGATTATGGGATTTGAACACATCAAGGCAATGTATGAGACTGATCCAGATTTTCAAGAAATGTTTAAGGAGACCAACAAGGCTGCATCTGTTATGTTTTATCAACATGATGGATTTTTGTTTAAGGAAAAGCGTATTTGTATTCCTCAGGGATCAAAGAGAGAACTACTGATTGGAGAAGCTCATGGAGGAGGACTCATGGGACATTTTGGCCGAGGTAAGACATTCAGTATACTTATGGAACATTTCTACTGGCCACATCTAAAACGAGATGTTGAAAGATTCTGTGCTAAATGCATCACTTGCTTGAAAGCAAAATCCAGGTGACACCCCTATGGTTGTTATATGCCTTTGTCCATTCCTAACCTACCTTGGGTATATATGTCTATTGACTTTGTCTTAGGTCTTCCGAAGATCAACCACAAGAATTCTATCTTTGTAGTTGTAGTCAGGTTCTCAAAAAATGGCTCATTTTATACCATGTAACAAGACTAATGATGCTAGGCAAATAGCTGATATTTTTTTTAAAGAAGTAGTGCGCCTACATGGAGTTCACAGAACAATCGTTTTAGATCATGACACCAAATTTCTAAGTCATTTCTGGCAGAAATTATGGAAAAAGTTGGGAACTAAGCTGCTCTTCTCAACTACTTGTCATCCATAGACCGATGGTCAAGCAGAGGTAGTAAACCAAACTCTTTCAACATTGTTGAGAGCCACGGTTGGTAAGAATCTAAGAAACTGGTTGTCTTGCTTACCTTACATTGAGTTTGCTTATAATCATGCTAAACATTCAGCAACTAAACTTTCTCCTTTTGAAGTGGTTTATGGAGTTACTCCTACTACCCCACTGGATCTTATACCTTTACCTCAAGATGTTATGTCTAGTGAAGGAGAAACCAGTGCAGATTATGTTAAGAAGATTCATCAAAAGGTCAAGGAAAACTTGGAAAAGAGAACCGAGCAGTACAAAAGAAATACAGATAAACACCGAAAAGACATATCATTTGAACCTAGAGATTGGGTCTGGTTGCACACAAGACATGAAAGATTCCCCAACCAAAGGAATTCCAAGATTTCCCCCAAGAGGAGATTGTCCTTTTCGTGTTTTAGAGAAGATCAACAACAATGCCTATAAGCTTGAGCTGCCAGGTGAGATAACCATATCTCCTACTTTTAATATTACTGATCTTGCTCCTTTTCATGCAGATGTACCTGTTCTGAGGACAGAACCTTGTCAAGAGGGAGGAGATGATGAGGACATCAATACTAGCTCACTAGAAGTTGAGGAAGAGCCCATTAATATATCTATTATGAGACAAGCTCCAAGAACAAGATCATGCACAAGAAACCTTAGTAAGATGTTCAACAAGTCTGTCGAGAGTCTCATAACAATCATAGAAGATGGAGGATTCCATGAAGCTGAACTTACTAAAGAATTACAAGAAGGAGACTATGAACAACTAAAGACTACAACAATTTTACTCCTTCCAGTTTTACAAGGCTTCAGAGATACAACCTTGTTCATCATTGCTACAAACTTAAGAAGGCATTATAAGTAGCTATAAGAGACCAAGGTGCGTATTTAAATTTTTTATGTTTGAATTAACAAGTTTATTTGCTTGTTTTTGCAGGAATGTGTCTGTTAAGTTTAAAAGTCTTTTATTTGTCATTAGGTCCTAATGTCTTGTTGTTATTTTCGTTTTAGTCCTTCCATTATAATGTATTTTCAGCCCTAGAAGGAACCTGCTGCTGGACTAGCATATAAAGTCCCTCCTCATCATGTAATCACTTAAATTTTTTGAAATAAAAACCTAGTTTTTGCTTATTTGAAAGGAGTTGACGCCTCCACCTTTCTTGTATGAGAATCCCTGAAGCTTGAGTGCTCTAGACTTATCACAGACCTTCCATAATCTGTGTGGCATCTCTCGATGCACCTCTCTAATCCATCCTCAGTTAGATCCTCCAGAAAGTGCTCTACAGCCAGCTGAAGGGTCACCATCAATCCATCACTCCTGAGTCTCTAGAAAGTTCTGTACAGCCAGCTAGAGCCTCTCCAGTAGTTCCCCTTGCTCGAACAAGTCCTCTTGTTCTTGCGTCAACATGTCAAGCTGATGAGCTAGTTAAAATGATCATTCTAAACTTATCATTGGTGGTCCTTGATTAAATGCTTATAAATGAAGCATAGTGCATGACATCACGCAGTTTCGGATACATTGGATTACATGGAGGCTTTTTCGTAGTTCTTTCAGCCTCCAATGTTGTCTGAATATGGAAGCATAGTGCTAGCTTAATGTGGGCGTTGGATTCGTGTCATTCTGAACTCTAACTCAAAAGTTACGGATTGATGTGAGCATGGCCAGCTAGGAACCACAACCTAAGGAGCAGCTTGAACCAGAAGAGTAAGAAGCGACTAAGCTATAACCTACAGATATTTGAGATGAAAGCCTAAAAATCTTCAATGGCCCCATTACCCGATCCAAGTAAGCCAAATTTAAGACAACACTACAGCACCTTCTCAACACCATTCATGCCAGTTTAGTTTGTGCGAATCCAACCACATTGGTTGTGATTCAAGCTACCTAAACCTCACCAAGAGAGGTGCCTTGGATTGTACTCTTTTTCCCTATT
>JAEVFF010000591.1:116697-189213 GCA_018901945.1 Pugionium dolabratum
TTATAAGAAAAAAGACTATAAAAAACTAAAGACTACAACAATTTCAGTCCTTCCAGTTATACAAGGCTTCAGAGATACAACCTTGTTCATCATTGCTAAACAAACATAAGAAGGTATTATAAAGAGTTACAAGAGACCAAGGTGCGTATACAATTCTTATGTTTCAATTAACAAGTTTATTTGTTTGTTTTTGCAAGAATGTGACTGTTAAGTTTAAGACTCTTTTATTTGTCATTAGGTCCTAATATCGTGTTGTTATTTTCGCATTAGTCCTTCCGTTATAATGTATTTTCATCCCTAGAACGCACTTGCTGCTGGACTAGAATAAAAAGTCCCTTCTTATCATGTAATCACTTAAGTTTTATGAAATAAACATCTACTTTTTCTTCCTTTGAAAGAAGTTGATGCCTCCAGCCTTCTTGTGTGAGAATCCTTGAAGCTTGAGTGCTCTAAACTTATCACAGACTTTCCATAATCTGTGTGGAGTGTCTCGATGCACCTCTCTACTCAATCCTCACTTAGATCCTCCGGAACGTATTCTACAGCCAGGTGAAGGGTCACCATCAATATGTTCATCAATCCATCGCTCTTGAGTGTCTAAAAAGTGATGTACAACCAGCTAGAGCCTCTCTAGCAGTTCTCCTTGCTCGAACAAGCTCTCTTGTTCCTGCATTAATTTGCGATCCCATACCAATTTTCGGCTTGTCCGCAAATTGGTCATTATTTTTGTGACGAATTTGCAAGCACCTACAAAAAATATATGGTTTTCACAAATTGGTCGCAAAAATAGTGACCAATTTACGACCACCTGTAAAAAATACAAGATGGTCACAAATTGGTGGCTCTTTTGCAACCAATTTGTGACTACGACATATTTTTTTGACCAATTTACAACTACAATCCAAATATAGTGGAAATGTGGGGGAAAAGTAGTCACAAATAATATAATAAACCCTAAATTTAATGATTTTTTAGAAATTATGAATTCTATGAGACTGATTATAATATTATAAATTCTATGAGACTAATTATAATATTATGAATTGTATAAACTTAAATTAGTAAGTACACAATAATAATTAATAAATTTATCAAATTTGTAAATCATTTTACTAAAACACTTTACACATTTATTTAACCTTATACTATTCCCTATATGTTTCATAATTTTTGTAGAACATATTTGTGGTTTATAATTGTATATTTAGACTTATAACGATTTGTACATATATAATATTGAAATTAGAAGTTTGAAATGTGTAAAATACTTGAAAAACATGTAAAAATATATATGTGGTCGCAAATTGGTGGCTCTTTTGTGACCAATTTGTGACTATGACTTATTTTTGTTACCAATTTGCAATCACACTCCAAATGTAGGGGCAATGTGGTGGCAAAGTAGTCATAAATAATACCCTAAATACTAAATTTAATGATTTTTTAAAACTTTTATGAATTATATGATACTAGTTATAACATTAGGGAAAATCGCATAAAAACATCGAAGTTGGTAGCCACTAACACTTTAAACCTTGAGAATTTATCACTTACACTATAAACATCTAAAGTTAAAGTTTTATCATTTTTAACACTGAAATTTACATCTGAATATTCTCCGTTAAATAGAAGTAACAGAACATAAACTAACGTTAATAGAGATTTAACCTCCGTTAAGAAGAATTTAACCCCGTTTATTTAAGCGAACACGTGGGGTTTGGTTATTTAAAATGGAGTTGTGGAAGGGCATCGTGTATTAGGGTTTGTGAAAGGATAAAATTGAAGGAAGAGTCTACTCGAGATTTGAGAGTCGATCGAGATAAGAATGGTGAAAAACGATGTTAACTGGTCCGAATTTTCTTGCGATTTAAAGGGGCTTGGTTTTGATTTTGGTTTTCGTTTGATGTTTTTGAGTTTTTGATTTTCTTTTTCAATTTATGGGTTTTGGGTTTTGATTGTCTCATAGGGTTTCGGGTTTTTGAGTTTCTGGATTTCTGGGTTTTTGAGTTTATGAGTTTCTTGGTTTTTGAATTTTCTTGCAATTTAGAAGATGAATTTATGTTGTTTGTTCGATTTAGGGTATGTATAATAAAAGACTCAATTTTTTTGGTGAAGATGTCTCACATTCAAAGTTCTCCAACAACAGAATTCAAAAATGGGAATGGTGTGTTGCGTAATTGTAATCGACCAGCAAGAATTTTGAAAGCTTGGACTAATGACAATCCCGGGCGAAGGTTTTACACTTGTAGAAGGCGTAAAATTGGTCAAAGTTATGAGTATTGCAATTTTTTTTGTTGGTATGATTTGGAGAAAACGCATGGATGGCAACGCATTGCGTTGTTGGAGGCAAAAAATGTCATAAATGATCAAAGAGAGGAAATTAAAAGTTTAAGCGACACGGTAAAAAAACTAAGTAGTGATAATAAACATAAGATCCATATGTCAGAGATTTGCAAATTAAAAATGTATTTGATTCATTAACTCTATTCATTAACCACTCCTTTACCTGGATTGGAAAATTTGAAGAATTCATATTGCAATAGTGAAATCTTATGAGAATTTGTAATGATAAATATTTTATTATTGTCCATCAGGTTACCTCAAGATGGATCTGATATAATTATTCTTGAACTCAAATATGAAAAACGTGAATTTATCATAAATGAAGAAAAGTGGTTTCAGCTACCTAAAAAATATATTTTAGAATTACTAAATTCTATGGAACTTATTTTCATGTAAATTAATTTTATTTTATTAGAAATTCAACCGATCTATTCAAAAAAAATTTTCTTCCTCATAAAATTTTCAAATATTTTTTGCAAGTTGAAAAATTAGAATTATATGTACAATCTATGCTATTGATAAAAAAAAATTTGGTATTATTTTGTTTGCAGAAAGTGTAACAGGAAGGTTCAAAAGGTGAAACAAACAACGTGTCTTTCAAATACAAAACAAAAATAACCAAACCAACATTTTATTGTTAAGTTTGCAAGGATCTGGTTATAAATGCATCTACAATGTATAATATTCAAAAATCTATATTAGCAGCGTAATTTGAACATTTACTAATCTAAACTTATACCTAATATTTCACTTAAATTATAAGTTCAAACTCCATTTCACTTAAATTATAAGTTCAAACTCCATATCATAGTAATGGATGATACACAAAGAATAAAATTCATACACAAAACAACAACAAAAATAGTCAAGTAGTAATAAAAATAGTCAAGAAGTTTTCCGCAGATTTGGTATGTGATTCATATGATAGAGGTATATTATTTTTGGAGATGTATGATAATTTGTAAACCTATAAACTAATATAATATTACTATTTTAGATTGAGGATCAAAAATTAATACCAGAAACTTTAAAGAATTTGATTGGAAAAACTTATCAGTTTTTGGTATCTATTGAAAAGGAAAATGTTTTCTATGAATTTGAAACATAAAGATGTTTAAATGTTTGAAATGGTCACGAAATAATTAAATGTGAATCTCTATCTTATAATTATAATCATTTAGACAAAGTGGTTTCTATTGTTTGTGGTGGCGAGGTAAAAAGTTTTTTATAGTTTAAATTTTTTGTCTTAATATAATTTAATAGAATACCTAAATTAGTATTATCTAACTAACTTTTTATCAAGGTTCCACTAATTGGAATTGTAAGTGAAGAAACATCTGGGTCGTTCTTAACACCTTCTACTAAGCGATCACTACAAGTTAATGATGAATTACCTGATTTCACTTATACATCTAAGAAGCAATGTACTAAAACTATCAAAATGGAGAACACTTCTAATGAGTAGAAAAAAGAAATGAATAAGAATGTGCATCGATGACGAAAATATGATGAATGAATTCCTATAACTATTTTTTTTTCTAATTCATTTATTTTCATGAACTATTTGGATGCTTTTATTTTAAATAAATATTAACTGAAGTCTATTATCAATATTTTATACGATATTAGAGATTTAAAAACTCAAATTTATCTAAATTTTTTTTGTAAATTATGAATTTATGGTTAATGATTTATATTTCAAAGATTTTGTTTCATAAAATTAAAGTTTTTATAGAAAATTTGTAATGTTAAATACTTATTTTGAGTATTAACTATATTCTAAATTAGTATTACCAAAACCCCAAATTTATCAGGTTCAAAAGATTATAACTATCAAGGAAAACAATTGGATACCGAATCAAAGGATTTCAGTCGAAAGATTTTGCTGCAAAACTTCATTTTTATACATATTTTATGGGATTCACACGAGCGAAGATGAGAGAAGATGAATCGCCATCTTCATCTTATCTATGTCTTTTTTTTAAAAAAATATGAAGTAATGGAAGTATATTGTATTACTTCTGCATAATTAGGGTTTTCAGGAAATCGAATATATGAATTTTTTTCATATATCGAAGTTATTACAGTTAAATTTACAAAATTAACTATTTATTTCCATTGCTAGCAAACTTTTGATTTGAGTATAACAGAAAAATCCCAAGTTTTCATAACTTTTACAAACCCTAAAAAATAAAAATAAAATACAGGATTTCGAAGCATACCTTTTGTGGCGATGTGAATTTCTATTGAAGGATTCAATCCAGTATACAGTTGAATCGATTATTAAGGTTTTTTTAATGATAAAAACGTAAGAAAAATTGCGAAGCTAAATCGTCATCTTTTTCTTCTCTGTGTTTTGTAAAATAAAGGTAATGACTATTCGAATTAGGCATAAAAATTTATTATGTTTCTTTTAGTTTATTTATAATAATTATTTACTTTACCTGTAATATGTCTAACATTAACAATTATTGTAGACATGGACAAACAAAACTTTAGTTGCAAATATGTAACAAAACATAATCACATACTTAAGTTGTGTATATTGTTTGCTTATCCTACCATAATTGTATAATTATAATATAATTTTATTTTTGAACAATATATTACAATGAAATTATATTTTAAAATAATTATGTATTATGAATTAATAACATATATATATATATATAATTGTATACATATCATAAAAATTTTCCAAATTAACTTTAAAATCAAAATTTATTTTCAAAATTTAAATAAAATAAAATTCGCATATATATATTTCACTTATGTGTTGTTATTTAGTTATTATGTATTTTTAAAATATGTTTCAAAATTTAAAAAAAATAATTTGTATATATTGTTATCTTGTCATACCAAAATTGAATAATTACAATGTAATTTAATTTTGAACAATATATTACACTGAAATTATATTTAAAATAATTATGTATTATGAATTGGTAACATATATATATGACTTAGAACTTGCTTCCAAATGCAAAACTAACCTCCATGAACAAATTTTTGTAAAATTATTCATGAAGGTAAAGAAATTACAAAACACTTTGACTCACAAATAATGTAGAAATATCAATTATGTTAGCGAAGTCTGCAAACGTCCCAAGAAGTCTGCATGTTGTTTTTGGGATCAAATCAGATTTCTCGAAAAATCTTCTTTGATAAGTAGAAACAAAGGAGACTTCACGGAAAGTCTGCTTTCTACACACAAAAACTCACATACTTTTCGAAAAGTCTACTTTGTTAGCTAAATATAAAGTAGACTTCTTGGAAAGTGTGATTTGTTTATGCTTACCAAATCAAACTTCTCGAAAAGTCTGATTTGTAAATAAATTACGTAAATCAAATAATCTGAAATGTGTATAAAAATTTATTATTAACAAAATTTATATACATATCAAAAACAAATAAAAGTTATAATGAATTCAAAAATAAGAAGATTGGATTCAATCTAATGCTATCAAATGTTTGATAGTTTTTGTTGTTATGTGTTGTGGATTAATAGTTAATGTTTTTGTAGAGAATTCATATTGGAATTTGAAATATCATGTAATAAGCTTGCAAAAATTAGATTTACACATTTTTAAGAGAAAATTATTTGAGTTATGCATTTAACAAAAAAAATTGCATATTTAGTGAAAATTATTATTTAGGATTTAGGGTTACGCGGACTTCTCGAGAAGTCTACCATAGATTTAACAAAACAGATTTCCTGAGAACTCTAGATAAACCGGAAATTATATTCAACTAAACTGGTTTTGTTCAGTTTAGAGTTTAGGGTTGTGCAGACTTCTCGAGAAGTTTGCACAACCAAAATTTAACGAACCGGTATCGTATTGAGTCTTTAAAGCAGATTTTTTGGGAATTCTACATAAACCGTGAATTTCACCAAACTACAATTTCAATTTAACCTTACCAAAAGTTAGAAAGCAGACTTCTCGGTAAATCTGCTTTGGAAAGAAAATACAAAGGAAATTTCTCGAGAAATTTGGTTTGAAAATTCGCTTCGGTTAAATTGAAATTTCACCAAACCAGAATTTCAATTTAACCTTGCCGACATGTACAAAGCAGACTTCTCAGAAAGTCTGCTTTGTATTTTTGTTCCAAAACACACTTCCCGAGAAGTCTGCTTTGTACATGAAATACAAATCAGACTTCCTAAGAAATCTGCACAATCAAGAATTTCATCAAACCGAAATTTTAATTTAACCTTACCAAAATTTAGGAAGCAGACTTCTCGGGAAGTCTGCTTTGGAAATTCGCTTTGGTTAAATTAAAATTTCATCAAACCACAATTTTAATTTAACCTTACCAAAAATTACAAAGCAGACTACGTGGTAAGTCTGCTTTGTATTGTAGATAAAATACAAAGGAGACTTCTTTACAAGTCTGCACAAACCAAAAATTGAAAAAACCGTAACTTAAATTTAATATAACCAAATTCATATTTTTTTAACCTAACCAAATTTTATTCTACGTATATGAAGAAGTTAACCCTAAAATTTTACCATAATTTCATCTAGAAACAAAGTGGGAGCCTCCAAAAACATGATTACAAGGTAAATCTTCATTTTTTCTCACTTTACCACCCCTCTTATCTTTTTTTCTTTTCCTCTCATGTTCTTTCTCATCTTTTTATTTTGTAGATCTAGAAATAAGTCATGAGATATAAAAAGGTAATTTTAGATGGTTTTGTTTTTGTGGTTTGGAATATTTTATTATTTAGATCTTTTGTTTTTTAATATTCTCTCTCATCTTCTATTGTTGTAGATCTTGAAATTGAAGTAAAGAGATCTAAAATTTGTTGCTTTTAATAGTTTTTAAGTTTTTCGTGGTTTTGGAGATTTTTGTTGTTCACATATTTTGTTGTTTTCCTAATGTTTTTCCCATATTCTTTTTTTATAGTCTTGTTGTAGATCTTGAAAAGGAAATTAAAATATTTACAAAAAGTAAATTTATTGTTTTTTGAGAATTTTAATAGTTTTTAAAAAATTTTAGATAGTTTTTAAAAAAGTTTCAAGTTGTTTGAGATTAATAGCGGTTTTACAGTTTTTTGGTGATTGTTTTTAGGTTTTTCGCAGGTTTTGAGTTTTATATTGGTTTTTGAATAGATGATTTTTCGAGTTGCAGACTTCATTATAAATTTCAGCATACTTCATTACAAGTGGTACACTTCAAATACAAACTTTATTACAAGTTGCAGATTTCATTTGCAAACTTCATTGTTTCTCATTTTTTTTGTTCTAGATCTAGAAAACTAAGTCAAGAGATAAAAAAAATTAAATTTGTTGTTTTTAGTTTTTGTGGTTCTAAAATTTTTGGTTGTTTAGATGTTTTTTTTTCTAATAGTTTTTCTCATTTTTTTTCTTATCTTCTCATTTTCTTTATCATCTTCTTTTGTTTTATATTTGAAAAAAAAGGTAAAAGATCTTAAAAAGTATTTTTGTTTTTTTAGTAGTTTTTTAAGATTTTTGATGGTTTTTAAACTTTTAAATGGTGGTTTTAAGATTTTCAAAGGATTTTTTAAGATTGTTAATCGTTGTTTTGAGATTTATGATCGGTTTACAATTTTTTGCTTTTGTTTTTGAGTTTTTAGCCGTTTTACATTATTTTTAAATTGAAGTTTTTGTGAGCTCTAACGTACAAAATTTATTACAAGTTGTAAACTTCACTTGTAGATTTCATTACCAATTGCAGCTTTCATTTGCATTTTTGTCATATTTACATTAGTTTTTGTACAATTTGTTATAGCTATCACTACCTCCAATCACTCCATCTTATCAATCAATTTCAATCAACTCTTGCAGACTTACAATAACCTTTTAATTGTATGTCAATCACCTTTCGATCCGTTCGGGCAAAATCATGTAGAATTTCAATCATTTATTGCAGACTCCAATTACTTTTATGCAAAATTTAATCAACTTTCAGCAAACTTCAATCAGTATTGTGCAGACTTTAAGAAATTGTTTTGTATTTTTAGTAATTATTGAGAATTAAAAACAATACAAGTATTTATGTATTTTTCTTTATTATATTATCTATTTTGATATTTTTTCTAATCAGAATTTTGTATATTTTTATAAAATTACAAAATAACAACCATTAAAAACATAAATATTAGTATAAAAGTTCATAAGTACCTTTTCTTTATACTTAAGATAAGAATTTAGTGCATACTTTGTAATAACGAGAAGAAGAGAGAGAAAAAAAACCAAAGTAAAAACAATAAATCTATAATCTGCAAAATCAATGGGTATGTCTTAATAATTTTATGAAAAGACTAAGTAGACTACTTGACATTTTGTAGCATTGCTTCTACATATAAACTAAGATGATCATTTTTCTTTCTTTATAACCTCTTTTGTCTATCACAAGCTTGACACTACTACTTGGTACCACAACATATTATCATGTACATGGAGTGCAGGAGATTGAGTGTTAAATACCATAAGAGCATAGTTTTCACCAACCAATTTAGATGCGACCTCCATAAGAGCCTTATCCGCATTATTTCAGCACATAACTTAACATTTTCTAGAAACACAAATATGTATAACATGACTTTTTCCTTACTCCACTAAGTTGATAACTTGTATATCATTTGTCATTTTCATAGAAGGAGTATCACAAGATATTTTCTCTAATACCGTAGTTGGTAGAAGATAGCTTAACTACAACACATCAGATTGCTTATCGAATCAGTAATCATCTTGTATCATTTCAAAAAGTTCATGATATTTATAATCATCATCAACTACAAATATTTTACCTCTTTTTTGATTATCCATAGAAAAATTTCATGTCTGTCATATTCCACTCTCAAAAGATAGCAAATATTTATACCATTATCTGCAAAACAAATAATTAATTTTATTAGATCATCGTAGACATATTACTTACTTTGTATTTCATCTACAAAGCAAACTTCTTACTTACTTTGTATTTCATCTACAAAGCATACTTTTCGAGAAGTTTGCTTTGTATTTCATGAACAAAGTAGACTTCTCGAGAAATTTGCTTTGTATTTCATGTACAAAGAAGACTTCTCGAAAGGTCTGCTTTGTATTTCATTTACAAATCACGGTTCTCGAGAAGTCTGCTTTGTATTAACTAAACTAAATTTTTTGTTACCAAAGAGTGTTTTTTTCTCGACAAAACACACTTTTCAAGAAATCTGTTTTATAAATAAAATACAAAACATACTTCTCATGAAATACAAAGCAGACTTCTCAAAAAGTTTACGATCTGCAACGAAGAAATCATAGCGAAAACATGAAAAGTACATTGGATCTTGATTTTTAAGTTGTGCGACTTCAAAGATGACCAATATGGACTTTTAGAAGTTTGTTTTTGTAAATAGTGATGATGTTTTACAAAGTTAAAATCTCCTAACAACCAATGACAATGGCAGTTGTGTAATTACACAATTTCTTAGAGGGACTATGGCCGTTTAGGTCAAGGAAGTTTGAGGAAATAAGAGGTTTGTGATGCCCTTAGATGTTCTAGGCTGCACGCGGGCTACACTGATGTATTCAACGAGTTCACACCTTCGCCGATGGACCCAGGTAATCTTTGAAATTTCATCTTGATGAGGATAGATCATTGTAATTGTTGGTCTTCAACGAGAAATTCTTAGTAAGCGCAAGTCATCAGCTCGTGTTAATTACGTCCCTCTTTTTTGTACACACCACCCATCGTTCCTACCGATTGAATGATCCGGTGAAGTGTTTGGATCGCGGCGATATGGGTGGTTTGCCGTTTGCGACGTCACGAAAAGTCCACTAAACCTTATCATTTAGAGGAAGGAGAAGTCGTAACAAAGTTTTCGTAACTGAACCTGAGAAAGGATCATTGTCGATACTTGTCCATAACCACATATGTAATATTAATGCGATCATTTCACCGCCTGAAAGAAACAACTGTTCTATTTTCAATTATTTCCTCATTTGGGATAAATCGACCTTTATTCTATTTTCTTTTGAAATATCTTTCTTTCTCAAATGATGATTTTGATTGAAAGAAATCACAATATCAAAAGTCATTTGATGCATGCACCATCATCTCCTTCCAATTAAATAATTAAGGGGATGAAATAAGAACAACACCCACTACAGTCATATTTTTAGGGCTTTGATTTTCTATAGACCTAAACCTTATTCTTGTTCATTTTGTTCAGTTCTTATAGTTTTCCAATAATTTTACTATTTCGTTTAAATGTAGTTTTCTTACAACGGATAAACTGAATGAGAATGAACCAAACAAATTGTTCAAAAATATATTAAATAAATATTAAAAATTATACATAATTAAACTAAAATTTGAATCATAAAATATCTTTCATATTATATTATATTTTACTTTGGATATATAGATATATATCAATGACTTTTTCATATACAAATGTTAGTTATATTATGAATAAATTAATATAACATATTAGATTATTAGATTATGTTTTTTGTTTTTTTTTATAAAATAATATATATATATATATGTATATATGAAAACCAACAATATATATATATATATAATAATTTTAATATTAATTGATAAATATATAAATATTTAACAACTAGGAAAAAGTACACTACAAATCACTAAGATTTTGTGAAATTTAGATGAACCATATTTATAATACAATAGATTTAAACTACACAAACACGATTTTGTTTTTTCACTTTTTCACAATATTTCGTCGATGGTTGACCACCAATTTGTTTTGCTGGTAAGTATGATTGAAGTTCCTTTATGACACATTGCGTTTTTTTTCAACCGCATTGGTCGGAGCTAAAGAAGACAAAACCATAGCGATGAACTATTGTAGTAAACTTCATGTCTTGCTAAGGACTCTTTCTCGATATCTAGTTCCAAATGCTTGAGATTTGATATTGTGATAATTAAGAATCTAATATATATAGTTGTTAGGTGATAAAAATCTCAAAGGCACATGTGTTTATTTATATTTAGAAGCATACACGAGTGTGTGAGATTTTTAGGTAGTGTTTTTGTATTTTTAATGCCATATTAAAATTATATGCTTTTATTCAATATATTTATTTACAAATATTTAATTGTGTTGCAACATTAATTGAGAAATATCCAAAAATGAATTGAGAAATATTTAAAATTGAATATTATTTTGATATAGTTTGATTGACTTGGTATTTAAGACTGAAAAAGGTAGTTTGATATCAAAAGAAAATAAGGTAATATCTAGAAATTATGATTTATTTTTATACTTTTAATATCAATTGGGAAATGTAATTAAAAAATTTATTTATATGTTGTTTTCTTTTATTTAAATTTATGTGTCAACTATTTCAATTATAAAAATAATAATTTTTTATCAAATTTTCCTACATTAATTAATGAAATATTATAATGATTCAACTAAAATTAATGTTTTAGTCTCATATGTAGTTTCAACATAAATTTTGAGAATATAAAAATAAATGTAATATATTTATATATCAATCAATGGATATATGTTTTCAAATTAAATATGACCTAAATAAATATTTAATACATAAATTATTGACATTTTATGTATCACATATGTTTCTCAAATTAAATATGACCTAAAAAATTATTTAACATAAATTATTTTAGAAATGATTGACTTTTTATGTATCATATATTTAAACGTCATTAAAAAATGTGCGTAAGTTATTACAAAATTGGAACTTTATTTAGTATGTCCATATCATGAATGAGTCAATTAATATCAAAATTGAAAAATGATACTTGTCAAACTTTAATACTAATGTTTCATTAGGCCTGTCAATATTCAATATTAAATGTATTAAATATTTTAATTTAATTAAATTTATTAAATATTTTAGTATAATTAAATTTATTAAATATTTTTAAAATTTTTTGAAAAATAAAACGGGTCACCTGCTAACCCGCCAGACCCGCTTGATTAATACTGGGCGGGTGCGGGTTTGAAAAAATTGATTTGCGGGTTACGCGGGTAAAAAAAATTTGTACAAAAAAATCTGTAACCCGCCGCAGGGCGGGTCAGACGGGGCGGGTCTGACCCGCTTGACAGGCCTAGGTTTCATGGTTACATTTGATTAAGAAAAAGTTGAAACAAATTAATCTAAAAATAGATCAAATCAGAGAATTCAATCGATCTAACGAGTAACTATTTACATATCGAAATCTATATTAGATTAAGATTTAAGTTTGAGTTAAACCGGTAAAACCGACTATAAGTTGTTAAATATAGTGACCAGTTAGATACACATATTATTTTTTGAAAAGTAAAAATTAAATTAGAAACGAAAATTTATGTTATGCTTAACTGATCACTGCACACGTAATATTTATTTGATTATTTCAGCGCACAAAAAAATAACGGTTCTATTTAGGCCTAGACAATCAGATATTCGGTTCAGTTTTGAGATCTGTTTGGTTATTTCTATGCTTTTGTTCAGTTTTACTTTGGTTATACCTCAGTTTTGATCGGTTCAGTTATTAAATTTGAAAACCAAAAATAACCAAAAATATTTTGGATAACTAAAAATAACCAAAACAATCAAAATAACCAAAAATAACCAAAAATATCTGAAAAATAACTAAAAATTTATTGAAAAATAACCAAAAATAACTAAAATATTTAAAATATCTGAAATAAACTGAAATAGTATGGTGTTTCAAATATTATTTTACTTTTCGGTTCAGTTTCGGTTAGTAATCAATAACTATGATTTTTAAAATAATATCTATTCGGTTATTTTTTTATTACCAAATAGTAACCAAAATCTAGTTTTCGTTTTAATTTCGATTTAGTTCATTTATTTCGGATTATTTACGCAGATTTTATTATTTTTATTATTTTCTTATCTGGTACAAATAGGCCTTTATTCCATTTTCTTTTGAACATATCTTTGTTTCTCAAATGATGACTTTTGATTGAAAGAAACCACAATGTCAGAAGTCATTCGATGAGTGTACCATCATCTCCTTTCAATTGAATAACCAAGAGATGATATAAGAACAAGACCCACTCCATTAGTATTTTCAGGGCTTTGATTTTCTATAGACCTAAAGCTATTCTTGTTCAGTGTGTTCAGATTTTATAGTTTTCCAATAACACTTTTATATTTTACTATTTTGTTCAAATTTAATCTTTTTTACAACAAAAAATTGAATCAGAAGGAATCTAACAAATTGTTCAAAAATTTATTGAATAAATATTAAAAATATATACATGATTAAAACTAGAATTTGAATTATAAAATATCATCCATATTATATTATTTTACTTTGGATATATATATATATCGACGAATTTTTATTTACAAATGTTCGTTATATTATGAATAAATTAATATAATATATTATTCATATTAGATTATGTTTTTTCAGTTTTTAAAAAATAATCTATATATATATATATATATATATGAAAACCAACAATATATTTATATCATAATTTTAATATTAATTGTTAAATATGTAAATGTTTAACAACTAGGATAAGGTACACCACAAGCCGCTAAGATTTTGTGAGATTTTTCCGATGAACCATATTTACGATACAATGGACTTTTCATGAAAGTACATAGACACGACTGTTATTTTTTTACTTTTTTACAACATTCCGTCGATGGTTGGCCTCCAGTTTGTTCTGCCGGTAAGCATGATTGAAGTTCAGTTATGACACATTGTGCTTTCTCCTCAACCGATTTGCTCGGAGCCAAAGAAGATAAAATTATAGCGATGAATACTAATGTAGTGAACTTCATGTCTTGCTAGCTAGTATTTATAGATATCTAGTTCCAAATGCCTCAGATTTTGATATTATGGTAAATCTATTATATATAGTTGTTAGGTGATAAAAATATTATAGGCACATGTGCTTTTTATAGTCAGAAGCACATATGAGTGTGTGAGATTTTTAGGTAGTATATTTTGTGTTTTTAATACCATACCAAAATTATATGCTTTTATTCAATATATTAATTTACAAGTATTTAATTTTGTTACAACATTAATTGAGAAGTATCCAAAACTGAATTGAGAAATATCCAAAACTGAATTGAGAAATATCCAAAATTGAATATTATTTTGATATAGTTTGATTGGCTTGGTATTTAAGGCTGAAAAACGTAGTTACTATAAAGGAAAATAAGGTAATATTGAGAATTTATGATTGATTTTTATACTTTTAATATCAATTGAGAAAAGCAATCATTAAATTTACATATATATTTTTTTTTCTTTTATTTAAATCTATGTGTCAACTATTTTAACTATAAAAATAATAATAATTTCTCTATTTTTTTATATTAATTAATAAAATATTATAATTATTCAATTTAAATTAATTTTTAATCTCATATGTAGTCCCAACATAAAATTTTATCTAAAAATAAATGTAATACATTTATCTATCAATCAATAAATATATATATTTTCAAATTAAATATGACCTAAAATAAATATTTAATGCATAAATTATTTTTGGAATTATTGACTTTTGTGTATCACATATATATGTTTTTCAAATTAAATATGCGCTAAAACATATTTCTTACATAAATTATTTTAAAAATTATTATATTTATGTATCACATATTTTAATGTAATTAAAAAATATGCAGAGTCAATTAATATAAAAATTGAAAAATGATACTTGTCAAGCTTTAATACTAAGGTTTCATGGTTACATTTAGCTAAAAAACGGTGAAACAAATTAATTTAAAAAATATATCAAATAAGAGAATTCAATCGATCTAAACAATAAACGTTTATATATTGAAATTATTAGCTTAGAATTTAAATTTGAGTTAAACCGGTAAAACTAACTATAATATAATGACACATATTTTTTTTAAAAAAAGTAAAAACTAAACTATAAATGGAAATTTTTGTTATGTTTAATGGATAACTACACACGTAATATTTATGTGATCATTTCACCGCACAGAAAACAACTGTTCTATTTAGGTCTGGGTATTCGGATATTCGGTTTGGTTTTATTTTTGTTTTCTGTTTTTTCGGTTGGTAAGATTAAAGATCCATTCGGTTATTTATATATTTCGATTTATTTTGGTTTGGTTATACCTCGATTTCGGTCGGTTCGGTTATTAAATTTAAAAACCAAAAATAAATAAAAATAATTTGGGTAAATGAAAATAATCGAACCAACCAAAATAATCAAAAATAAGTAAATATAACTGAAAAATAAATAAAGTTAACTAAAAGTAACAAAAAATAACAAAAAAATAACTGAAATATCTTAAATATCTTAAATATTTTTAGATAAATAAAAATAATTCGATTTTTCAGATATTGTTTTAATTTTTTGTTCAGTTTTGATATAGTTTTTCAAAATAATATATATTCAATTATTTTTTTATAATAAAATACCAAACAAAATCTATTTTTCAATTTGGTTTTTATTCGATTCATTCTATTCGTATTATTTAATAAGAGCTACTTCTATTTTCTATTATTTCTTCATTTGGGACAAATTGGCCTTTATTCCATTTTCTTTTGAAAATATCTTTGTTTCTCAGATGATGACTTTTGATTGAAAGAAACCACAATATCAGAAGTCATTTGATGCATGCACCATCATCTCCATCCAATTGAATAATCAAGATATGAAATAAGAACAACACCCACTACATTCGTATTTTTATGGCTTTGATTTTCTGTAGATCTAAAGAATATCATTTTGTTCAGTTTTCATAGTTTTCCAATAACACATTTATATTTTACTATTTCGTTTAAATATAGTTTTTTTTTTCAACGGAAAAATTTAATCATAGTGAACCTACTAATTGTTCAAAAGTTTATTCAATAAATATTAAAAATATATACATGATTAAAACTAGAATTTGAATCGTAAAATATAATTCATATTATATTATTTTACTTTAGATATATAGATATATATATGAATTTTTTATTTACAAATATTAATTATATTATAAATAAATTAATATAACATATTAGATTATTAGATTATGTTTTTTAGTTTTTATAAAATAGTCTATATATATAATATATGTATGAAAACAACCAATATATTTATATCATAATTTTAACATTAATTGATAAATATGTAAATATTTAACAACTAGGATAAGGTACACCACAAGCCGCTAAAATTTTGTGAGATTTTTCGGATGAACCATATTTACGATACAATGGATTTTTCATGAAAGTACACAAACACGACTGTTGTTTTTTCACTTTTTCACAACATTCTTTCGATGGTTTGCTTCCAGTTTATTCCGCCGGTAAACATGATTTAAGTTCTGTTATGACACATTGCCCTTTCTCGTCAATTGCCCTTTATCAAAATCTCGTCATAAAATAAACCATAGAGATGAATACTAATATAGTGAACTTCATATCTTGCTAACTGAGTATTTCTTGATATCTAGTTCCAAATGCTTGAGATTTTGATATTGTAGTATTTAAGGATGGTAAATCTATTATATATAGTTGTTAGGTGATAAAAATCTCATAGGCACATGTGATTTGTTATAGTTAGAACCATACGTGAGTGTGTGAGATTTTTAGGTAGTGTATTTTGTGTTTTTAATACCATATTAAAATTATATGCTTTTATTCAATATATTTATTTACGACGGTTTAATTCTGTTACAGCATTATTTGAGAAATATCCAAAACTGAATTGAAAAATATCCCAAATTGAATATTATCTTGATATAATTTGGTTGACTTGGTATTTAAGGCTGAAAAAGGTAGTTTGATATAAAAGGAAAATAAGGTAATATTTAGAATTTATGATTTATTTTATATTTTTAATATCAATTGGGAAATGCAATTATTAAATTTACTTATATGTTATTTTCTTTTATTTAAACCTATGTGTCAACTATTTCAACTATAAAAATAATAATTTTTTATCTATTTTTCTTACATTAATTGATGAATATTATAAAAATTCAATTAAAATTAATTTTTTTTATTTCATATCTAGTTTCAACATAAAATTTAAAAATATAAAATTAATTATTGACATTTCAAATTAAATATAATCTAAACAAATATTTAATACATAAATTATTTTAGAAATGATTGAGATTTTATGTATCACATATATATGTTTTTCAACTTAAATATAACTTAAAACAAATATTTAATACAATATCACATATTTTATGGTAATTAAAAAATATGCATAAGTTATTGCAGAATTAGAACTTTATTTAGTAAGTCTGTATCATGAATGAGTCAATTAATATAAAAAGTGAAAAATGATACTTTTCAAATTAAGCTTAAAACTAAGGTTTCATGGTTACATTTGATTAAAAAAGGTGAAAAAAAATAATTTGAAAAATAAATCAAATCAGAGAATTCAATCTATGTAACGAGTAACCGTCTGTATATTAAAATCTATATTTGATTAGGATTTAAAATTTGAGTTAAACCGGTAAAACCGACTATAAATTGTTAAATATAATTACTAGTTAGATACACATAATATTTTTTTTAAAGTAAAAATTAAACTAGAAGTGGAAATTTTTGTTTTGCTTAATGGATAACTACACACGTGTGATCATTTCACTGAACGAAAAAACAACTGTTTTATTAGATTTGGGTATTCGGATATTCGCTTTGGTTTTGGTTGGTTATTTTCGATTTTAGTTTTTTCGGTTGATAAAATTAAATATTCATTCGGTTATTTCTATATTTTGGATCGATTTTAGTTTGGTTATACTTTGGTTTTGGTCAGTTTAGTTATTAAATTTAAAAAATAAAAATAACTGTAAATAACCAAAAAAACCAAAATAACCAAAAATAACCGAAAAATAACCAAAAAATAATTGAAATATCCGAAATAACTGAAATATTTTTGGATAACCAAAAATAACAAAAAATGATTCGGTTTTTCAAATATTATTTTGGTTTTCAATTCAGTTTTGGTTAGTAACCAATAAATATGGTTTTTTTAAATAATATATTTTCGTTTATTTTTTTATACTAAATACTAACCAAAATCTATTTTTCGGTTTGGTTTCATTTCGATTCATTCAGTTCAGATTAGTTGGTCATACTTAATTCTATTTTTTTTTTATTTCCTAGTTTAAGACATATCGGCCTTTATTCCATTTTCTTTTGAAAATATCTTTATTTTTCAAATGATGATTTGTGATTGAAAGAAACCACAATATCAGAAGTCATTTGATACATGCACCATCATCTCCATCCAATTGAATAATCAAGATATGAAATAAGAACAACACCCACTACATTCGTATTTTTATGGCTTTGATTTTCTGTAGATCTAAAGAATATCATTTTGTTCAGTTTTCATAGTTTTCCAATAACACTTTTATATTTTACTATTTCGTTTAAATATAGTTTTTTTACAACGAAAAAATTGAATCATAATGAACCTACAAATTGTTCAAAAGTTTATTCAATAAATATTAAAAATATATACATGATTAAAACTAGAATTTGAATCGTAAAATATAATTCATATTATATTATTTTACTTTAGATATATAGATATATATATGAATTTTTTATTTACAAATATTAATTATATTATAAATAAATTAATATAACATATTAGATTATTAGATTATGTTTTTTAGTTTTTATAAAATAGTCTATATATATAATATATATATGAAAAAAACCAATATATTTATATCATAATTTTAACATTAATTGATAAATATGTAAATATTTAACAACTAGGATAAGGTACACCACAAGCCGCTAAAATTTTGTGAGATTTTTCGGATGAACCATATTTACGATACAATGGATTTTTCATGAAAGTACACAAACACGACTGTTGTTTTTTCACTTTTTCACAACATTCTTTCGATGGTTTGCTTCCAGTTTGTTCCGCCGGTAAACATGATTTAAGTTCTGTTATGACACATTGCGCTTTCTCGTCAATCGCTTTCGTGGGAGCCAAAGAAAACAAAACCATAGAGATGAATACTAATATAGTGAACTTCATATCTTGCTAACGAGTATTTCTTGATATCTAGTTCCAAATGCTTGAGATTTTGATATTGTAGTATTTAAAGATGGTAAATCTATTATATATAGTTGTTAGGTGATAAAAATCTCATAGGCACATGTGATTTGTTATAGTTAGAAGCATACGTGAGTGTGTGAGATTTTTAGGTAGTGTATTTTGTGTTTTTAATACCATACTAAAAATTATATGCTTTTATTCAATATATTTATTTACGACGGTTTAATTCTGTTACAACATTAATTGAGAAATATCCAAAACTGAATTGAAAAATATCCCAAATTGAATATTATCTTGATATAATTTGGTTGACTTGGTATTTAAGGCTGAAAAAGGTAGTTTGATATAAAAGGAAAATAAGGTAATATTTAGAATTTATGATTTATTTTATATTTTTAATATCAATTGGGAAATGCGATTATTAACTTTACTTATATGTTATTTTCTTTTATTTAAACCTATGTGTCAACTATTTCAACTATAAAAATAATAATTTTTTATCTATTTTTCTTACATTAATTGATGAATATTATAAAAATTCAATTAAAATTAATTTTTTTTATTTCATATATAGTTTCAACATAAAATTTAAAAATATAAAATTAATTATTGACATTTCATATTAAATATAATCTAAACAAATATTTAATACATAAATTATTTTCGAAATGATTGAGATTTTATGTATCATATGTTTTTCAACTTAAATATAACTTAAAACAAATATTTAATACATAAACTGTTTTAGAAATTATTGATTTTTTATATATCACATATTTTATGGTAATTAAAAAATATGCATAAGTTATTGCAGAATTAAAACTTTATTTAGTATGTCTGTATCATGAATGAGTCAATTAGTATAAAAAGTGAAAAATGATACTTTTCAAAGTTTAATACTAAGGTTTCATGGTTACATTTGATTAAAAAAGGTGAAAAAATAATTTAAAAATAAATTAAATCAGAGAATTCAATCTATCTAACGGGTAACCGTCTGCATATTAAAATCTATATTAGATTAGAATTTAAAATTTGAGTTAAACCAGTAAAACCGACTATAAGTTGTTAAATATAATTACTAGTTAGATCCACATATTATCTTTCGAAAAGTAAAAATTAAATTAGAAATGAAATTTTTTTGTTATGCTTAATGGATAACTATACGCATAATATTTATGTGATCATTTCACCGCACAAAAAAACAAATATTCTATTTAGATATAGGTATTCAGTTATTCGGTTTGGTTTCGGTCGGTTATTTTCGAGTTTTAGTTTTGCGGTTGGTAATATTAAAGATCCATTCGATTATTTTTATATTTTGGTTTGGTTTTACTTTAGTTTTGGTCAGTTTGGTTATGAAATTTAAAAACCAAAAATAATCAAAAATAATTCGGGTAACCGAAAATAACCAAAACAACGAAAATAACCAAAAATAACCAAAAATAACTGAAAATAACGAAAAATAACGAAAAATAACGAAAAATAACGAAAAATAACTGAAATATCCGAAATATTTTAAATATTTTCGGATAAACAAAAATAATTTGATTTTTTCATATATTATTTTAGTTTTCGGTTTGGTTTTGATTTGTAACCAATAACTATAGTTTTTTTAAAATAATATATGTTCGATTATTATTTTATAGTAAAATACCAAACAAAATCTATTTTTCAATTCAGTTTTAATTCGGTTCATTCGATTCAAATTATTCGTCGAGACCTAGTTCTATTTTCTATTATTTCCTCATTTGGGACAAATCGGTCTTTATTCCATTTTCTTTTAAAAATATCTTTGTTTCTCAAATGATGACTTTTGATTGAAGGAAACCACAATGTCAGAAGTCATTGGATGCATGCACCATCATCTCCTTCCAATTGAATGATCAAGAGATGAAATAAGAACAAGACCCACGACATTCGTATTTTTAAGGATTTGATTTTTTATAGACCAAAATCTATTCTTGTTCATTTTGTTCAGTTTTTATAGTTTTCCAATAACACTTTTATATTTTACTATCTCGTTTAAATGTATTTTTTATAACAGAAAAACTGAATCAGAATGAACCTAACAAATTGTTGAAAAATTTATTGAATAAATATTAAAATATATACATGATTAAAATTAGAATTTGAATCGCAAAATATAATTCATATTAAATTACTTTACTTTTATATATATATATATCAATGACTTTTATTTTATAAATGTTAGTTATATTATAATAATATAACATATTATTCATATTAGATTATGTTTTTTAGTTTTCATAAAATAGTCTATATATATATATATATGAAAACAAATAATATATTTATATCATAATTTTAACATTAATTGATAAGTATGTAAATATTTAACAACTAGGATAAGGTACACTACAAGCCGATAAGATTTTGTGAGATTTTTCGGATGAACCATATTTACGATACAATGGATTTTTCATGAAAGTACACAAACACGATTGTTGCTTTTTTACTTTTTCACAACATTATTTCGATGGTTGGCTTCTAGTTTGTTCCGCCGGTAAACATGATTTAAGTTCTGTTATAACACATTGCGCTTTTTCGTCAATCGCTTTCGTTGGAGCCAAAGAAAACAAAACCATAGAGATGAATACTAATGTAGTGAACTTCATGTCTTGCTAACGAGTATTTCTTGATATCTAGTTCCAAATGCTTGAGATTTTGATATTGTAGTATTTAAGGATGGTAAATCTATTATATATAGTTGTTAGGTGATAAAAATCTCATAGACACATGTGATTTGTTATAGTTAGAAGCATACTAAAATACCATACTAAAATTTATTTTGTGTATGAGATTTTTAGGTAATGTATTTTTGTTGAGAAAGTCAACTATTGCTGCCGAAGAAAGTGATTATTTATGAACGTTTACGTTTGTCGACTTTAGTAAGTCGGCAAACTTTCTCTATAAATATGTATGTTACTTCTTTCATATGAAGTAACTTTCTCTCTTCCTTCTTTCTCTCTTCTTCTTCTGTAAAATTTATAAGATTAATAAAATCAGTATAATAATAAAATCTCTATATCTCGATTATTATTCAACACGTTATCAGCACGAGTTTTTCTACCATCTACCTGAGATACTAAAATAAGGTAAAATTTTGTTTTATTAATACATGTATATATTATATGGTAGGCTTTGCCTCCTAAATTATATGGTAGGCACTGACTCCTGAATATTATATGGTAGACTCTGCCTTCTAAATATTATATGGTAGGCTTTGCCTTCTAAATATTATATGGTAGGCTCTGCCTTCTAAATATTATATGGTAGGCTCTGCCTTCTAAATATTATATGGTAGGCTCTGCCTCCTAAATATTATATGGTAGGCTCTGCCTTCTGAATATTATATGGTAGGCTCTGCCTTCTGAATATTATATGGTAGGCTCTGCCTTCTAAATATCATATGGTAGGCGCTACCTCCTGATTTATATAGTAGGCCATGCCTCCGGAAATTATTTTAATTTATGTGTTATTATATTCACTAATGTTTTACAATTTTATCATAAATTAATTTATGTCATCATTATGTTTAAATTCTTAAAACTAAATATACATATTTATTAAATATATATAATAATAATAATAACAATAATAAATTAAAATCTATACCCAAAATTTTATCATGATTAATTATTAAAAAAAAAAAATAGTTATAAAATAATTTTTACAAAACTGATGTTTAACACATTGTTTTATTATGTGTATAGTTATAATGTCAAATTTGGCAAAACTCGAGATAGTTGCCCTTGATATATCTGGAAAAAATTACATGACATGGGCAGTAGCTGCAAAAATGCATTTAAAGGCAAAAGACCTTCTTGGCACCATCGATAGGTCGGAAACAACATCCGATGAGAAAAAAAGCAAAAGCCATGATATTTTTATACCACCATATCCATGATGGTTTAAAAGATGAATATATTACAAAAGAAGATCCTGCAGATCTTTGGCAATCACTAAAAGATAGGTTTGATCACCAAAAATATGTGATCTTACCAAAAGCCAAACATGAGTGGTTAAACCTCCGGTTTCAAGATTATAAAAGTGTAAGTGAATATAATTCTGCGTTGTTCGGAATCACTTCTAAGATGATATTATGTGGAGAAAAAATAAGTGATTATGATATGATTGAAAAAAACTCTCCAAACATTTCATCCTGGAAATGTAATCCTGCAACAACAATATCGAGCAAAGGGATATACTCGTTATTCGGAGTTAATGCAAGTTCTCCTTGTTGCTGAACAAAATAATGAACTTGTGATGATGAACCATCAATCTCGTCCCACTGGATCAGCTCCATTCCCAGAAGTGAATGTTGCATCATCCAGTTACAATAATTGGCAAGGACATGGACGTGGTCGAGGCCATAGTCTTGGTCGTGGACGTGGACGAGGAGGTGGACGTGGACGAGGAAAAGGAAGAGGTTTTCGTTCCAATGAATTCAAATTTGGAAGAAAGAATAAAGTCCACGAAAATGAAGTTGGTCGCGTACCTGCTGTACGCCAAAATATACAATATGAAAATGTTTGTTACAGATGTGGCATGAAAGGTCATTGGTCTCGTACCTGTCGTACACCAAAACATTTGGCTAATCTATATCAAGAATCACAAAAACAAAAAGGAAAAGAAAGTGAAACCAACTTTATCTCGGATGAACCCGGACTTTCCTTCGATGGAAATGCATATCTCGATGTTGCTGATTTTCTGGTTGATTCCGAGAATACCAAAGAACAAGATAATTAAGTTTAATGTTATATATATAAAGTTGTATTTAGTTTCCTTACGAACAAAAACAAAACTTAATGTCTTTTAAAAAAAATATATGTAAGTTTGAACTTTAATTACTTAATGTAAAATAGTTTTATTATAATATAAGTTGATTTTAAAATATGTGTGTTTAACATTTATTAATACATCTTTATCAATATTTTAATATAGAAAATGTATCATTTTGAGAGTGAGAATGGAGATATATGCCTAGCAGACAGTGCTACAACGCATACAATACTTAAAGATAAAAAGTTTTTCTCCTACCTCAAAATGAAAGATTCCGCCGGAAGCGTAAATACAATATCGGGTAATGCAAATATTATCATAGGCTCCGGAAGAGCTAGTTTTTCAATGCCAATGGGAACGAAATTTGAAATAAATGATGCTTTATATTCCCCCAAGTCTCATAGAAACTTATTAAGTTTCAAAGACATCCGTACAAATGGATATCACATAGAGACAATGAGCAAAAATAACATTGAATATCTTTGCATTACATGGAAGCAGAAACAAATATTGGAAGAATTACCAATGATGTCCTCTGGATTATATTACACAAAAATAAATATAATTGAATCGTATATTACGGTAAACCAGAAGTTTACGAGTACATTCAAAGTCTGGCATGAAAGACTAGGACATCCTGGATCAGTTATGATGAGAAAAATTATGCAGAATTCTAATGGCCACCCATTAAAAAACCAGAAGATTTTTCAATCATGCGAGTTTTCGTGTAAAGCATGTTCTCAAGGAAAACTTATTACTCGGCCATCACCAGCCAAAATTAGTAATGAATCCCTAGTATTCTTAGAAAGAATACATGGTGATATATGTGGGCCTATTCACCCATCATGTGGGCCATTTCGATATTTTATGGTTTTAATTGACGCATCTAGTAGATGGTCACATGTGTGTTTGTTAACCACATGAAATATGGCTTTCGCAAGATTCATTGCCCAAATAATCAAGTTAAGAGCTCAATTCCCTGATTATACTATAAAGAAAGTAAGACTTGACAACGCTGGTGAATTCACGTCACAAGCCTTTAATGATTATTGTATGGCTCTTGGAATCGATGTTGAACATCCGGTTCCGCATGTTCATACACAAAATGGTATGGCTGAATCTTTGATAAAACGGTTACAACTCATTGCGAGACCGTTAATTTTGAGAACAAATCTCCCAATTTCAGTATGGGGTCATGCTATATTGCATGCGGCAGCATTGGTCCAAATAAGATCAAGTGCATATCATGAATATTCCCCATTACAATTAACATCTGGCCAAAAGTCTGATGTATCTCATCTCCGAGTTTTTGGGTGTGCGGTTTATGTTCCTATAGCCCCACCACAAAGAACAAAGATGGGGCCACAGAGAAGATTAGAAATATATATTGGATTTATATCATCAAGTATTATTCGGTATCTTGAACCACGAACTGGTGACATGTTTATGGCACGATTTGCCGATTGTCATTTTGATGAAGAAGAATTTCCTACGTTAGGGGGAGGAATTAAACAACTGCAAGAAGATATTAAATGGTGTACGCCATCTTTGTTGTATCTTGATCCTCCCACAAAACAACGTGAAATGGAAGTTCAGAAAATCATACATTTGCAAAATATTGCAAACCAGTTGCCAGATGCATTCACAGATACAAAACGAGTGACGAAATCATATATACCCGCTGTGAATGTCCCATCAAGAATTAATGTTCCTGTAGAACATATTGATGGCGATAAAATAAATGAACCCAGAGTTCAGTTAAAGAGGGGGAGACCGATGGGCTCAAAAGATAAAAATCCCCGTAAAAAAGTATTTGGGAGAACAAAATCAAAAGGTTCTGGAAGAACCTTACAAAAAGCGTCTCGAAAATACTTGTGAAAAGGTTATAGAGGAACCAACTCAAACGGAATGTCCGGAAGACATATGCAAACAGGTTTTTGAAAACCGTGAAGTGGAACTCCGTCCAGAAGACGAACGCAATATAGAAACATATGAGATTTCAATTAACTATACCCAAAATAGAAAATTATGGGTTAGAATAGAGGATATTAATAGAATATTCTCTTTTTCTGTGTCCAAAGAAATTGAAAATGAAAATGATGATGCAGAACCAATGTCTGTAACAGAATGTCAAAAAAGATCTGATTGGGAAAAATGGCAAATAGCCATGAGAAATGAATTATTTTCTCTACAAAAAAGAAATGTTTTTGGACCCATTGTCATTACACCTGAAGATGTAGTGCCAGTTGGGTGCAAGTGAGTTTTTGTAAGAAAAAGAAATGAGAAAAATGAGGTCACTAGATATAAAGCACGTCTTGTTGCACAAGGGTTTTCTCAAAGGCCGGGAATAGATTATGAAGAAACATATTCTCCGGTCATGGATGCAATTATATTTAGATATTTAATAAGTTTATCATTATCCAAAAGGTTAAAAATGCACCTTATGGATGTCGTGACTGCATACCTGTATGGAACCCTTGATAGTGATATATACATGAGAATCCCAGAAGGATTCAAGATCCCAGAAGGATCAAAGATCTCTAAAGGACCCAAAGAACTATATTCAGTCAAATTACAACAATCATTATATGGGTTAAAACAATCCGGACGCATGTGGTATAATCGCTTAAGTGAATATCTGTTGAAAAAGGATATATTAACAATGCGATATGTCCTTGCGTATTTATAAATAAATTCCCATCAATCTTTGTGATCATTGCTGTTTATGTAGATGACCTGAATATAATTGGAACTCAAAAGGAAATTGATAATGCAAGAACTCATATGAAAGAAGAGTTTGAAATGAAAGATCTTGGAAAAACAAAATTTTGTCTAGGACTCCAAATTGAACATTTCCAAGATGGAATATTTGTGCATCAATCAAATTATACGAAAAGGATATTGAAACGATTTAATATGGATAAAGCGAATCCTTTGAGTACTCCAATGGTTAATCGATCGCTTAATATAAACAAGGATCTATTTCGACCTTGTGAAGATAATGAAGACATATTAGGTCCTGAAGTACCTTATATGAGTGCTATCGGTGGACTTATGTATCTCGCAAATTGCACTCGACCAGATATAGCATTTGCTATAAATTTACTTGCGAGATATAGTTCATCACCTACACGAAGACATTGGAGTGGAATAAAACATATTTTTCGTTATCTCCAAGGTACGATTGATCTGGAATTATTTTATTCTAGAAACCCCGAGTTTGGTTTAGTTGGTTTTGCAGATGCTGGATATTTATCGGATCCACACAAAGCTCGGTCCCAAACCGGTTATGTTTTCACACTTGGTGGAACTGCAATCTCGTGGTGATCTCAAAAAAAAACTTTGGTTGCCACTATTTCAAATTACGCCGAAATCATTGCCCTTCATGAAGCTTGCAGAGAATGTGTATGACTCAGATCTATGACTCAACATATAGAAGGAGCAAGTGGATTAATCAACAATAAGGAGCCAACAAAATTATTCGAAGATAATGCTGCATGTGTGACCCAAATCAAAGAAGGTTATATCAAGAGTGACCGAACAAAACATATTCCTCCGCGATTTTTCTCCTATATCCAAGAACTTGAGAAAAATCAAGAACTTGACGTCGAGTACATTCGTTCAAGTGATAATGCAGCAGATTTGTTTACAAAGGCGCTTCCTACGACAACGTTCAGAAAACACGTTCAGAATATTGGAATGCGTCATTTGCGAGATTTATGAAGGGAAACATATCTATCTTTTCGAGGGGGAGATTGCGTATATGTACTCTTTTTCCCTTATCATGATTTTTATCCTGTTGGGTTTTTACATGATAAGGTTTTTAACGAGGCAGTACGTAATATCTCAACAATAATAAATAATCAAGAGGGAGTGTTGAGAAAGTCAACTATTGTTGCTGAAGAAAGTGATTATTTATGAACGTTTACGTTTGTCGACTTTAGTAAGTCGGCAAACTTTCTCTATAAATATGTATGTTACTTCATTCATATGAAGTAATTTTCTCTCTTCCTTCTTTCTCTCTTCTTCTTCTGTAAAATTTATAAGATTAATAAAATCAGTATAATAATAAAATCTCTATATCTCGATTATTATTCAATAATTTTGTGTTTTTAATACCATACTAAAATTATATGGTTTAATTCTGTTACAACATTAACTGAGAAATATCCAAAACTGAATTGAAAAATATCCCAAATTGAATATTATCTTGATATAATTTGGTTGACTTGATATTTAAGGCTGAAAAAGGTAGTTTGATATAAAAGGAAAATAAGGTAATATTTAGAATTTATGATTTATTTTTATATTTTTAATACCAATTGGGAAATGCAATTATTAAATTTACTTATATGTTATTTTCTTTTATTTAAACCTATGTGTCAACTATTTCAACTATAAAATAATAATGTTTTATTTATTTTCTAACATTAATTAATAAAATATTATAACGTTTCAATTAAAATTAATTTTTTTTATTTCATATGTAGTTTCAACATAAAATTTTGAAAATATAAAAATAACTATTGATATTTGAAATTAAATTTGACCTAAAACAAATATTTAATACATAAATTATTTTAGAAATGATTGAAATTTTATGTATCACATATATATGTTTTCAACTTAAATATTACCAAAAACAAATATTTAATACATAAACTGTTTTAGAAATTATTGATTTTTATGTATCACATATTTTAACGTAATTAAAAATATGCATAAGTTATTGCAAAATTAGAACTTTATTTAGTATATTTGTATCATGAATGAGTCAACTAATATAAAAATTGAAAAATGATACTTTTCAAACTTTAATACTAAGGTTTCATGGTTATATTTGGTTAAAAAAAAAGATGAAACAAATTAATTTGAAAAATATATCAAATCAGAGAATTCAATTGATCTAACGAATAACCGTTTACATATTAAAATTTCTATTAGATTAAAATTTAATTTTGAGTTAAACCAGTAAAACCGACCATAAGTTGTTAAATATAATGACTAGTTACATCCACATATTATTTTTTGAAAAGTAAAAATTAAACTAGTAGTGGAAATTTTTCGTTATGCTTAATGGATAACTACACACATAATATTTATGTAATCATTTCACTGCACGAAAAAACTATTCTATTTAGACTTGTACATGCGGATATTCAGTTCGGTTTCGTACAATTATTTTCGGTTTTAGTTTTTTTGGTTGGTAAATTAAAAATACATTCGGTTATTTCTATATTTTGGTTTGATTTTGGTTTGGCTATACCTCGATTTTGGTCGGTTTGATTATTAAATTTAAAAACCAAAAATAACCAACAAACCGAAATAACCAAAAATAACCAAAAAATAATCAAAGAATAAACAAAAATAAAGAAAAAAATAAAAAAATAACCAAAAAGTAATTGAAATATTCAAAATATCTTAAATATTTTCGCATAACTAAAAATAACCAAAAATGATACGGTTTTTCAAATATTATTTTACTTTTCAGTTCAGTTTTGGTTAGTAAGTATTAACTATGATTTTTCAAAATAATATAATTGCGATTATTTTTTTATAACCAAATACTAGCCAAATTTTTTTTTTCGATTTGGTTTCGTTTCGATTCATTCGGTTTGTATTATTTACCCATACATAATTCTATTTTCTATTATTTCCTAGTTTATGACATATCGTGGTAAATATGATCGTAAATTTTGCGACTACGTATGTGATCGCAAAATACATTAATATTTTGGCAGTTTTCTTGTAGTGTTTATTCGATTTTCTTTTGAAAATATCTTTGTTTCTCAAATGATGACTTTTGATTGAAATAAACCACAATATCAGAAGTCATTTGATGCATGCACCATCATCTCCATCCAATTGAATAATCAAGATATGAAATAAGAACAACACCCACTACATTCGTATTTTTATGGCTTTGATTTTCTGTAGATCTAAAGAATATCATTTTGTTCAGTTTTCATAGTTTTCCAATAACACTTTTATATTTTACTATTTCGCTTAAATGTAGTCTTTTTTACAACGGAAAATTGAATCAGAATGAACATAAAAAAATTTTCAAAAATTTATTGAATAAATATTAAAAATAATACATGATTAAAACTACATTCATAGATTATTTTGCTTTGGATATATACATATATATATATATATATATATATATCGATGACTTTTTTATTTACAAATATTAGTTATATTATAAATAAATTAATATAACATATTATTCATATTAGATTATGTTTTTTCAGTTTTTATAAAATAATCTATATATATATATAAACCAACAATATATTTATATCATAATTTTAATATTAATTGTTAAATATGTAAATGTTTAACAACTAGGATAAGGTACACCACAAGCCGCTAAGATTTTGTGAGATTTTTCTGATGAACCATATTTACGATACAATGGACTTTTCATGAAAGTACATAGACACGACTGTTGTTTTTTCACTTTTTTACAACATTCCGTCGATGGTTGGCCTCCAGTTTGTTCTGCCGGTAAGCATGATTGAAGTTCTGTTATGACACATTGTGCTTTCTCCTCAACCGATTTGCTCGGAGCCAAAGAAGATAAAATTATAGCGATGAATACTAATGTAGTGAACTTCATGTCTTGCTAGCGAGTATTTATAGATATCTAGTTCCAAATGCCTGAGATTTTGATATTATGGTAAATCTATTATATATAGTTGTTAGGTGATAAAAATATTATAGGCACATGTGCTTTTTTATAGTTAGAAGCACATATTAGTGTGTGAGATTTTTAGGTACTATATTTTGTGTTTTTAATACCATACCAAAATTATATGCTTTTATTCAATATATTAATTTACAAGTATTTAATTTTGTTACAACATTAATTGAGAAGTATCCAAAACTGAATTGAGAAATATCCAAAACTGAATTGAGAAATATCCAAAATTGAATATTATTTTGATATAGTTTGATTGGCTTGGTATTTAAGGTTGAAAAACGTAGTTACTATAAAGGAAAATAAGGTAATATTGAGAATTTATGATTGATTTTTATACTTTTAATATCAATTGAGAAAAGCAATCATTAAATTTACATATATTTTTTTTCTTTTATTTAAATCTATGTGTCAACTATTTTAACTATAAAAAAAATAATAATTTCTCTATTTTTTTATATTAATTAATAAAATATTATAATTATTCAATTTAAATTAATTTTTAATCTCATATGTAGTCCCAACATAAAATTTTATATAAAAATAAATGTAATACATTTATCTATCAATCAATAAATATATATATTTTCAAATTAAATATGACCTAAAATAAATATTTAATGCATAAATTATTTTTGGAATTATTGACTTTCGTGTATCACATATATATGTTTTTCAAATTAAATATGCGCTAAAAAATATTTCTTACATAAATTATTTTAAAAATTATTATATTTATGTATCACATATTTTAATGTAATTAAAAAATATGCAGAGTCAATTAATATAAAAATTGAAAAATGATACTTGTCAAGCTTTAATACTAAGGTTTCATGGTTACATTTGGCTAAAAAACGGTGAAACAAATTAATTTAAAAAATATATCAAATCAGAGAATTCAATCGATCTAAACAATAAACGTTTATATATTGAAATTATTAGCTTAGGATTTAAATTTGAGTTAAACCGGTAAAACTGACTATAATATAATGACCAGTTAGAGACACATATTTTTTTAAAAAAAAGTAAAAACTAAACTATAAATGGAAATTTTTGTTATGTTTAATGGATAACTACACACGTAATATTTATGTGATCATTTCACCGCACAAAGACCAACTGTTCTATTTAGGTCTGGGTATTCGGATATTCGGTTTTGTTTTATTTTTGTTTTCTGTTTTTTCGGTTTGTAAGATTAAAGATCCATTCGGTTATTTATATATTCCGGTTTATTTTGGTTTGGTTATACCTCGATTTCGGTCGGTTCGATTATTAAATTTAAAAACCAAAAATAAATAAAAATAATTTGGATAAATGAAAATAATCGAACCAACCAAAATAATCAAAAAAACCAAATATAACCGAAAATAACTAAAAAAAACTAAAAGTAACAAAAAATAACGAAAAAATAGCTGAAATATCCGAAATATCTTAAATATTTTTGGATAAATAAAAATAATTCGATTTTCAGATATTATTTTAATTTTTTGTTCAGTTTTGATTTATAACCAATAACTATAGTTTTTCAAAATAATATATATTCGAATATTTTTTTATAATAAAATACCAAACAAAATCTATTTTTCAATTTGGTTTTTATTCGATTCATTCTATTCGTATTATTTAATAAGAGCTACTTCTATTTTCTATTATTTCTTCATTTGGGACAAATCGGCCTTTATTCCATTTTCTTTTGAAAATATCTTTGTTTCTCAGATGATGACTTTTGATTGAAAGAAACCACAATATCAGAAGTCATTTGATACATGCACCATCATCTCCATCCAATTGAATAATCAAGATATGAAATAAGAACAACACCCACTACATTCGTATTTTTATGGCTTTGATTTTCTGTAGATCTAAAGAATATCATTTTGTTCAGTTTTCATAGTTTTCCAATAACACTTTTATATTTTACTATTTCGCTTAAATGTAGTCTTTTTTACAACGGAAAATTGAATCAGAATGAACATAAAAAATTGTTCAAAAATTTATTGAATAAATATTAAAAATAATACATGATTAAAACTACATTCATAGATTATTTTGCTTTGGATATATACATATATATATATATATATATATATATCGATGACTTTTTTATTTACAAATATTAGTTATATTATAAATAAATTAATATAACATATTATTTATATTAGATTATGTTTTTAGTTTTTATAAAATAGTCTATATATATATATATATGAATACCAAAAATATATTTATATCATAATTTTAACATTAGTTGATAAATATGTAAATATTTAACAACTAGGATAAGGTACACCACAAGCCGCTAAGATTTTGTGAGATTTTTCGTATGAACCATATTTACGATACAATGGATTTTTCATGAAAGTACACAGACACGACTGTTGTTTTTTCACTTTTTCACAACATTCGGTTGATGGTTGGCTTCCAGTTTGTTCCGCCGGTAAGCATGATTGAAGTTCTGTTATAACACATTGCGCTTTCTCCTCAATCGCTTTCATCGGAGCCAAAGAAGACAAAACGATAGCGATGAATACTAATGTAGTGAACTTCATGTCTTGCTAACGAGTCTTTCTCGATATCGAGTTCCAAATGCTTGAGATTTTGATATTGTGATACTTAAGAATGATAAATCTATTATATATAGTTGTTAGGTGATAAAAATCTCATAGGCACATGTGCTTTTTTATAGTTAGAATCATACGTGAGTGTGTGAGATTTTTAGGTAGTGTATTTTGTGTTTTAATACCATACTAAAATTATATGTTTATATTTAATATATTTATTTACAAGTATTTAATTGAGTTACAATATTAATTGAGAAATATCCAAAACTGAATTGAGAAATATCCAAAATTAAATATTATCTTGATATAATTTGATTGACTTGGTATCCTCTTAATATTAAAAGAGAAGTGAGTTTGAAAAAAATGATGACATGTTATTAGAAAAAACGTCATGGCTAAAAACAATTATGATATGCCGATTAGTCAAATGTGACATGACCATTTAAAAATAAAATTATTTTTAAAAAATAATTTAATCAAATGAGAAATGATAATTTTAAACATAAATTTATTTTCAAAAAAATAATATAATCAAATATAATATGATAATTTTAAATATAAATTTATTTTCAAAAATAAATTAAATCATATATGTTGAATTAAAAATGAATTTAAAAAAAATATTTATATATCATTAGAAAAAGTGATATAACTAAAAAATTAATATGACTAACAATTATTATCCATTATACTTTAAAACATAAGTGAGTGTTGAAAAAAATGTTTACATGTCATTAAAAATTAATATATCAAAAAACAATTATAACTTATTATCTTCTATACATTAAAAGAGAAGTGAGTTATGAAAAAATACTTACATATCATTAAAAAGATGACATAACAAAAACAATAATTACATGAAATTTAATCAAATCAAATGGTAATTTTAAACATAAATTATCTATAAAAATCAAATAAATTATATATATTAAATTAGAAATGAGTTTAGAAAAATATTTAATATCATATATGTTTCAATTTTATGGTTTATTTAAGTTTTATGTTTTTATAGTTGTTTCAAGTAATTAATTTCGTTTGAAAAATTACGATAAATTCTCTTAATATTAAAATAGAAGTGAGTTTAAAAATAATGATGACATATCATTAGAAAAGATAACATGGTTAAAAACAATTATGGTATGGTGTTTAGTCAAATGTGATATACCAGTTTAAACATAAAATTATTTCTAAAAAGATAATTTAATCAAATGAGAAATGATAATTTTAAACATAAATTTATTTTCAAAAAATAATATAATCAAACATAATATGATAGTTTTAAATATAAATTTATTTCTAAAAAATAAATTAAATCATATATATTGAACTAAAAATGAATTTAGAAAAAATGTTTATATATCATTACAAAAAGTTATATGACTAAAAAAATTAATATGACTAAAAATTATTATCGGTTATACATTAAAAGAGAAGTGAGTTATAAAAAAATATTTACATGTCATTAAAAATTAATATAGCAAAAAAAATTATTAATTATTATCCCCTATACATTAAAAATGAAGTGAGTTCTGAAAACAAATACTTACATATCATTAAAAAAGATGACATAACAAAAACAATAATGATACGAAATTTAATCAATGAAATGGTAATTTTAAACATAAATTATCTATAAAAAATCAAATAAATCGTATATATTAAATTAGAAATAAGTTTATAAAAATATTTAATACCATATATGTTTTCAATTTTATGGTTTTATTTAGATTTTATGCATTTATAGTTGTTTCAAATAATTAATTTCGTTTGAAAAATTATGATAAATAATTTATATTTTTCAATCATGGTTATTATTTTTACATGTCTATTGAATTATTTATATTTTAATCAACATCCAATGATATAGTTGGTAATTTTTAAATTTAATATTTAAAGATAAAACTTAATTTTACAAAAACAATAGTCATAATTATACAAAACAAATGGTTAATAATGTGTATTATATATAAGTTCATAATTTTTAATATATAATCGTACCAAAATATAGTTTAGATATAATTTTATTTTAAACTAAAAACGTAAGCATATTAGAAAATGAAAAATATACAATTTTTATAGTTTTAAATACGTAAAACACAAATAAAATTTATCCGATATAATAAATATGTAATATAATAGATTAAAAGCAAAGTGAATTCTAAAAAAATATTTACATATCATTAAAAAAATATCATAGCTAACAAAAATTACAAAATAACGTTTATTCAAATATGACATGATAATTTTAAACATAAATTTATTTAAAAAAATAAATAAATCATATATATTAAATTAGAAGTGAGTTTAGAACAAATACTTAATACCATGTATGTTTTTAATTTTATATTTTTATTTAGATTTTATTAATTTATAGTTGTTTGAAATAATTAATTTGGTTTGACAAATTACTATGAATAATTCGTATTTTTTAATCTTATTTATTACTTTTACATATCGATTGAATTTTTTATATTTTAATCAACATTTAATTACTAAATAATAATATTTAAAGATGAACTTTATTTTCTTAAAAAATAGCCAAAAACATATAAAAATAATGCTTAAAAATATGTATTATATACAAATCTATAATGTTTATTTTATTATTTGATTCTAAACTAAAAATATAAACATATTAAAAATTAAAATATATAATTTTAGTAGTTTTAAATACATAAAACTCATGCTATATAATAAATATGTAATATAATACATATAACATTTTAATAAAATATAACAATGATCTAAGTTTATAATATGTTATATCCACGCAAGGCCTGGACATATTATCTAGTTTGGCTGAAAAATGTCATTTGATATAAAAGGAAAATAAGGTAACATTTAGAATTTATTATTTATTTTTATACTTTTAATATCAATTGGGAAATGCAATTATTAAATTTACTTATATGTTGTTTTCTTTTATTTAAAACTATGTATCAACTATTTCAACTATAAAATAATAATAATTTATCTATTTTTTACATTAATTGATGAAATATTATAACAATTCAATTAAAATTAATTTATTTATTTCATATATAGTTTCAACATAAAATTTAAAAATATAAAAATAATTATTGACATTTCAAATTAAATATAACCTAAAACAAATATTTAATACATAAATTATTTTATAAATTATTGAGATTTTATGTATCACATATATATATATGTTTTTCGACTTAAATATTACCTAAAACAAATATTTAATACATAAACTATTTTAGAAATTATTGGTTTTTTATGTATCACATATTTTAGGGTAATTAAAAAATCTGCACAAATTATGGAGCATTTGCAAAATTGACCTAAAATTTGTCTTCAATTGCAAGTTTGAAAATTTAAACTTTTTTTTGCAAAACTAACTTTCTATCTCTATTTTATCGTTCAACAATAATTTTATTTACAATTTTACCATTAACTTAAAAAAAACAAAAACAACACAAAGACCATTATGAATAAATTTTTCAAAAATATTACGAAAATGCCATCTTCTTCAATGCATACAACCATCATTATCGTGGTTGTTGGGAGAAAAACATTTTATTCCTATCAAAGCAGACTTCTCGGAGAAGTCTGCGACGTTTATTCCGATCAAAGCAGACTTCTCGGAGAAGTCTGCTTTGATAAGAATAAAAATTGCTTTGGCGAGAAAAACAGTTTATTCCTATCAAAGCAAACTTCTCAGAGAAGTCTGCTTTGGCGAGGAAAACATTTTATTCCTATCAAAGCAGACTTCTCGGAGAAGTCTGCGACGTTTATTCCCAAAGCAGACTTCTCCAAGAAGTCTGCTTTGATAGGAATAAAAATTGCTTTGGTGAGAAAAACAGTTTATTCCTATCAAAGCAGACTTCTCAGAGAAGTCTTCTCAGTTTATTCCTATCAAAGCAGACTTCTCAGAGAAGTCTGCGAGAAGTCTGCTTTGACGAGAAAAACATTTTATTCCTATCAAAGCAGACTTCTTGGAGAAGTCTGCGATGTTTATTCCGATCAAAGCAGACTTCTTCGAGAAGTCTGCTTTGATAGGAATAAAAATTGCTTTGGCGAGAAAAACAGTTTATTCCTATCAAAGAAGTCTTATTCCGATCAAAGCAGACTTCTCGGAGAAGTTTGCTTTGATAGGAATAAACGTTGCAAACTGCGAGAAGTATGCTTTGGCGAGAAATTTTTTTTATTCCTATCAAAGCAGACTTCTCGGAGAAGTCTGCGACGTTTATTCCGAACAAAGCAGACTTCTCGAAGAAGTCTGCTTTGATAGGAATAAAAATTGCTTTGGCGAGAAAAACAGTTTATTCCTATCAAAGCAGACTTCTCAGAGAAGTCTGCGAGAAGTCTGCTTTGGCGAGAAAAACATTTTATTCCGATCAAAGCAGACTTCTCGGAGTTTGATCAGAATAAACGTCGCAGACTTCTCGGAGAAGTCTGCTTTGATAGGAATAAACTGTTTTTCTCGCCAAAACAATTTTTATTCCTATCAAAGCAGACTTCTCCGAGAAGTCTGCTTTGGCGAGACAAACAGTTTATTCCTATCAAAGTAGACTTCTCCGAGAAGTCTACTTAATTGAAAAAATTTAATATGTGTACAATGATCTAATCAAATTCATTAATTTTTACCGTAGATAATGGTCCAAATCGTTGTTGTTTGTGGGGAGTGGACTATTACAAAGACTTGGAATTTTTCTGTGGATAATATAAGAGGAGGAAAAATGTTTGTAATTGAGGATGATGATTACGTTGTTGATGAAGATGAAAATAAAATTTACTCGAATGCTGAGGATTACATTATTTACGGTAAAGTAAAAGATGAATAAATTCAGTTTTAGTATTGAGTATCTCAGAAAATTAAGTTACGAGTAAGGACAAAGTACAAAGTCTACCGAGAAGTCTGCAGAGGAGTCTGCGAGATTTATACAACAAAGTTTGCCGATATAAGTGTGTAGTTTCTGAAACATGTAACCAATCAATTCAATTAATTTGAAGGCACAATGTTATCGATGTTGTTTTACAAAAACATCCAACACTCTCCTGTTAACTTAGTATTTTGATGGAATTGTTTATACATATCTTTCAGTTCTTGTTCTTTCTTATTATTAGGAAGTATGCACTAAGTATCTTAAATATGCACTTAGTCCTTAACTATGTATAAAAGTGTTTATGAAAATTTATTCTAATATTTGTGTTTTTAATGGTTGTCATTTTGTAAATTTATAAGTATGATTTGACTTGAGCTGATTGAAAAGTGATTGACATACAACTAATAGTTTATTATAATTTTGAAAAGTTGATTGAAAACTGACTGACTAGGTGGAGTGATGGGAGCTAGTGATAGGTACAATAAAGTTGACAAAAACTCATTTAAAATATGACCAAAAATACAAACGAAGTCTGCAATTATTAATGAAGTTTGCAAGTGAAATATGCATTTGTAATGAAAACGTGTTGTGAAGTCTGCAATTGAAGTCTGCAACCTGTAATGAAGTCTGCAACCTGTAATGAAGTCTGTAACCTGTAATGAAGTCTGTAACACGAAAATCTATTGATTCAAAAACCAAAATCAAATTCAAAACGTAAGAAAAAAATTCAAAAACATCCACAAAAACTGTAAAACCACCATAAATTTCAAGGGGAATTTCAAACATCTATTGAAAATCAGGAAAACGGCTGATTTCATCATAAACTTATGTTTTTAGGATTATATATACACAAATTATCACGCAATGCCGATATATACATGAACTAACTTTAATTTTAAATTTAACCCACAAATTTTAAAATCGCGGTTAATTCCACCAAACAAACGGTTTTCGTGTATTTCTCTGTCAAACGTGCTGACGTATCTGCTACGTCGGTTTTCCAAAATGACATCATTTTGATTTTTTTTCTTCAAAAAATTATAGTCCAAAACGACGTCGTTTTGGACTTTTTTTTTTCCAAAAAATTATAGTCCAAAACGACGTCGTTTTGGATTTATTTTTTTCAAAAAATTATAGTCCAAAACAACGTCGTTTTGGAATATTTTTTTAATTATAATCCAAAACGACGTCGTTTTGGGCTTATGTATTTTTTTAAAAAATATAGCCCAAAACGACGTCGTTTTGGGATACGATTTAAAAAAAATTACAATTTGGAAACCCTTATTTTGGCCGATCTCTTCACAATTAGTTTTGCAAAACGACGTCCAACAATTTTCAAAACATTAAAAAGCTGGTTTGAGAACAATAAAGAGGAAAAAATGAGAAATTTAAGTTTTTGTTTCCGGTAAAACATTAAAAAGCTTTTCTCTTTCTTAAGCTTTTTCTTCTCCAACAATTTTCTGTGTTTCGTTAGACAATTTGTGTTGTAATCGATCCTGTTTTGAGGATTTGGACATCTTTTTTTTATTTCTAGTTTCTGGCTATATTTTCCACAGCCATTTTTTGGTTAAGACGGAAAGATGACAATAACCTCACCTTCTTTGAGTGAATGATTGAAACCGAAGTAGCAGAGGAGGCGGCTTCTAGGGATTTCTGCTCGATGCTGAGCACGATGGCTGTTCCAAGATGGTTCTCATGAGCAGCATAAGCGATCAGACACCAACCAAAATTAGGGTTTCTAAATTGTTTTTTTTTAAATCGTAGCCCAAAACGACGTCGTTTTAGGTCATGTTTTTAAAAAATACATAAGTCCAAAACGACGTCGTTTTGGGCTACGTTTTTATAAAAAAAATAAGCCCAAAACGACGTCGTTTTAGGTACAATTTAGAAAACAAAATAAACTCAAAACGACGTCGTTTTGGACTATAATTTTTTGAAAAAAAAACTAAAACGACGTCGTTTTGGGCTACGAGTTTTGGACAACCGAAGTGGCAGACACGTCAGCACGTTTGACAGAAAAATATACAGAAACCGTCTGTTTGGTGGAATTTACCGTGATTTTAAAATTTGTGGGTTAAATTCAAAATTAAAGCTAGTTCATGTATATATCGACATTGCGTGATAGTTTGTGTATATATAATCCTAAAACCATAAGTTTATGATGGAATCGGCCGTTTTTCCATTGAAATTCTTAATAAAACCATCTAAAATTTTAAAAACCATTAAAAATCACTTTAAAAACTACTAAAACAACAATATTACTTTTTGTGAATCTTTTTCTACAACAAAAGAAAATGAGAAATAAGATAAGAATATAAGAACTCTGCAACTGAAGTCTGCAACTAAAGTCTGTAACTGAAGTCTGCAACTGAAATCTGCAAACCTGTAATGAAGTCTGCAACACGAAAATCCATTAATTCAAAAACCAGTGTCAAATTCAAAACGTAAGCAGAAAACTCAAAAACAACAACAAAAACTGTAAAACCACCATAAATCTCAAATATCTATTGAAAATCTTAATAAACCATATAAAATTTTAAAAACTATTAAAAAATCACTTTACAAATCTAGTAAAACAACAAAATTAGTTTTTGTAAATCTTTTTTCTAGATCTACAACAATAGAAAATGAAAAATAAGATAATAAGATAAGAAAAAATTTAAGAAAACAACAAAAAATAACAAAATCTCCAAAATCATGAAAAACGTAACAACTAGTAAAAATAACAAACTTACATCTTTAGATCTCGTGACTTCCTTTTCTAGATCTACAACAATACAAGATGAGAAATAAGATAAGAATATAGGAAAAAACTTAAGAAAACAACAAAAACAACAAAAATCACAAAAACTACGAAAAACTTAAAAACTAATAAAAGCAACAAGCTTATGTTTTTTGATCTCTTCACTTCTTTTTCCAGATCTACAACACTATAAGATGAGAAAGAGTGTTATAAAAATAACAAAAGATCTAAACAATAAAAATATTCTAAAATCACAAACCCAAAACTATATAAACAAAAAAAACTTACCTTTTTCATATCTCATGATTTTTTCTAGATCTACAAAATAACAAGATGACAAAGAACATGAGAAGAGAAGAAGAAAAGAAAAGAGGGGAAGTAAAACGAGAAGAAGAGAAAATTTACCTTGTAGTTATTTTTGGAGGATGGAGACTGCCACGTTTTTTTTTGGAAATGAAATTATGATAAAATTTTAGGGTTACCTTCTTTATATATAGAGAGTTAAATTTGGTTAGGTTAAAAACTGTCAGTTTCCGGTTTGCGCAGACTTCTCGAAGTCTACTTTGGTGAAAAAAAACAGTTTATTCTGGCTGAAGAAGACTTCTCGAAGTCTGCTTTGTATTTTTACATTACCCTAAACTCTAAATTGAAGAAACCGGTTTAGTTATATTTAATTTTCGGTTTGTGCAGACTCGAGAAGTCTGCTTTGTTAAATCTACGACAACATCTCGAGAAGTCTGCATAACCCTAAACCCTAAATAATAAAATTCACTAAATGTGCGAAAGTTTTGTTAAAAATTAGATGAATATGTTGAAGATAGTTAAGTAAATGCAAAACTCAAACAATTTTCTTTTACAAATTTGTAAATCTAAATTTTCAAATTTATCACATGATATTTCAAATTCTAGCATGAATTCTCTACACAAACATCAACTATTAACCCACAACACATAACAACAAAAATTAGCAAATATTTTATACCATTAGATCGAATCTAATCTCCTTATTTTTGAATTCATTATAACTTTTACGTGTTTTTGATATATATATAAATTATGTTAATAACAATTTTAATTTTTTTAAATATTTCAAAATTTTTATTTGATTTAGGTAGTTTATTTACAAAGCAGACTTCGTGAAGTCTGCTTCAGCCGGAATAAACTATTTTTCTCACCAAAGCAGACTTCTCAGAGAAGTCTGCTTCAGTCGGAATAAACTGTTTTTCTCACCAAAGCAGACTTCTCCGAGAAGTCTGCGAGAAGTCTGTTTTAGCCGGAATAAACTGTTTTTCCTACTAAAGCAGATTTCTCCGAGAAGTCTGCTTTGATAACAAAAAAAACACGCAGGGACTGAAACGTAATTGATATTTCGACATTATTTTTTAGATAAAAAGAGTGTTCAGTAATTTCTCCACCCTCATAGGTTAATTTTGCAAAAATGTTTTCATGTGGGTTAGACTTATATTTGGAGTCAAGTTTTAAGTTATTTTTAGCAATTCCCCCACATGTTATTGCAAAATTAGAACTTTATTTAGTATGTCTGTATCGTGAATGAGTCAATTAATATGAAAAGTGAAAAATGATACTTTACTACTAAGGTTTCATGGACACATTTGGTTAAAAAAAGATGAAAAAATTAATTTGAAAAATAGATCAAATCAGAGAATTCAATTGATCTAACGAGTAACCGTTTGCATATTAAAATTTATATTAGATTAGGATTTAAATTTGAGTTAAACCGGTAAAATCGACAATAAATTGTTAAATATAATGACTAATTAGATACAAATATTATTTTTCAAAAAGTAAAAATTAAACTAGAAATGGAAAATTTTGTTATGCTTAATGGATAACTACACACGTAATATTTATGTGATCATTTCACCGCACAAAAAAACAACTATTCTATTTAGATCTAGATATTCGGATATTCGATTCAGTTTCGGTCGGTTATTTTCGATATTTGGCTTTTCGGTTGGTAAGATTAAAGATCTATTCAATTATTTTTATATTTTGGTTCGATTTTGGTTTGGTTATACTTCGGTTTCGGTAATTTCAGTTATTAAATTTAAAAAACAAAAATAACCAAAAATAATTTGAGTAACCGAAAATAACCAAAACAACTGAAATAACCAAAAATAACCAAAGCAACTGAAATAACAAAAATAATCAAAAATAACTGACAACTAACCAAAAATAACTAAAAATTAACCAAAATATCCAAAATATTTGAAATATTTTTAGATAACCAAAAATAACCAAAAATGATTTTGTTTTTTAAATATTATTTTGGTTTTCAGTTCAGTTTTGATTAGTAACTAATAACTATGATTTTTCAAAATAATATATTTTTGATTATTTTTTTATAACCAAATATTAACATTTTCGATTCGTTTTCAATTCGGTTCATTCTATATGCCTAGACCTAGTTCTATTTTCTATTATTTCCTAGTTTGGGAAAAATCGGCCTTTATTCCATTTTCTTTTGAAAATATCTTTGTTTCTCAAATGATGACTTTTGATTGAAAGAAACCACAATATCAGAAGTCATTTGATGCATGCACCATCATCTCCTTCCAATTGAATAATCAAGATATGAAATAAGAACAACACCCACTACATTCGTATTTTTAGGGCTTTGATTTTCTGTAAACCTAAAGAATATCATTTTGTTCAGTTTTTTTTTTTATAGTTTTCCAATAACACTTTTATATTTTATTATTTCGCTTAAATGTAGTCTTTTTTACAATGGAAAAATTGAATCAAAATGAACCTAACAAATTGTTCAAAAATTTATTGAATAAATATTAAAAATATATACATGATTAAAACTAGAACTTGAATCGTAAAATATAGTTCATATTAGATTATTTTACTTTGGATATATACATACATATATATATATATATATTAATTTATCGATGACTTTTTTTTTATTTAAAAATGTTAGTTATATTATGAATAAATTAATATAACCTATTATTCATATTAGATTATGTTTTTTTAGTTTTTATAAAATATTATATATATATATATATATGAAAACCAACAATATATTTATATCATAATGTTAATATTAATTGATAAATATGTAAATATTTAACAACTAGGATAAGGTACACCACAAGCCGCTAAGATTTTGTGAGATTTTTCGGATGAACCATATTTACGATACAATGGATTTTTCATGAAAGTACACAGACACGATTGTTGTTTTTTCACTTTTTTACAACATTCCGTCGATGGTTGGCCTCCAGTTTTTTCTGCCGGTAAACATGATCGAAGTTCTGTTATAACACATTGCGCTTTCTCCTCAACCGCTTTCGTCGGAGCCAAAGAAAACAAAACCATAGCGATGAATACTAATGTAGTGAACTTCATGTCTTGCTTACGAGTCTTTCTTGATACCTAGTTCCAAATGCTTGAGATTTTGATATTCTAGTACTTAAGATTGATAAATCTATTATATATAGTTGTTAGGTGATAAAAATCTCATAGGCACATGTGCTTTTTTATATTTAGAAGCATACATGAATGTCTGAGATTTTTAGGTAGTGTATTTTGTGTTTTTAATACCATGCCAAAATTATATGCTTTTATTCAATATATTTATTTAACAAGTATTTAATTGTGTTACAACATTAAGTTAGAAATATCCAAAACTGAATTGAGAAGTATCCAAAATTGAATATTATTTTGATATAATTTAATTGACTTGGTATTTAAGGCTGAAAAAAGTAGTTTGATATAAAAGGAAAATAAGGTAATATTTAGAATTTATGATTTATTTTTATACTTTTAATATCAATTGGGAAATGTAGTTACCAAATTTATTTGTATGTTATTTTCTTTTATTTAACACCCATGTGTCAACTATTTCAATTATAAAAATAATAATGTTTTATCTATTTTTTACATTAATTAATGAAATATTTTAATGATTCATTCAAAATTAATATTTTAATTTCTTAAGTAACTTTTAACATAAAATTAAAAAATATAAAAAATATAATACATTTATAAATCAAGGGGCATTTGCAAAATTGACTTAAAATTTGTTTTCAGTTACAAGTTTAATGACTTAAATATTTTTTTGCAAACCTAATTTTCTATCTCTATTTTATCCTTCAACAATAACTTTATTTACAACTTTGCCATTAACTTAAAAAAACAAAAACAACACAAATACCATTATGAACAAGTTTTTCAAAAATACTATGGAAATACCATCTTATTCATTGCACACAACCACCATTATCATGGTTGTTAGAAGCTCTTAATTCCATCGACACACCCACCATAATACCTCTATTCATTCATCAAATCTCATTCATCTCAACCTCTTTCATTTTCTCTCACATTTTCTTCCAATTTCTCTTCACACTACATTCAAAAGCTTCCAACTTTGCAAAAAATCATCATTATCCATTAAAACAAACTTTTGGGAGTCTATATCGGTCATCATTTAAGTCGCGTAGCTAAAAAATCAAGATCGAAGGTTAGTTTTCGTGTTTTGGCTTCGGTTATATTTTTCAGTTCATACAGTTACGAGAAGTCTGCTTTGTAATATATTTACAAAGCCGACTTCTCAAAATCTTCTTTGTAAATATATTATAAAGCAGACTTCTAGAAGTCTGATTTAATCAGAATTAATCTTTCTTTAACCGAAATAAATTGTTTTTCTCACTGAAGCAGACTTCTCGGAGAAATCTGCTTTGATAGGAATAATCAAGAACTTGTCAAAATGATACAAGATGATTTCGAATTCGATAGACAATATGATGTGTTGGAGATAAGTTATGTTCTACCACCGGTGTTGTTAGATCAAATGCCGTGCGATACTCCTTCTATGAAAGTAACAAATGATAGACAAGTTCGTAACTTGGTTGAGTTATGCAAACATCATGTTATACGTCTTTGTGTCTTTGTGAAGCGTGAAAATAATTCGTCTGAGGGTGATGATGTCTCTGATGATGATGAAGATTTAGTTGAAGATGATAAAGTTTATTCGGATGGTGAGGATTACAGTCTTTACGGTAAATTGAAAAATGAAGATAGTGATGAAGATGATAATAAATTGAGTTTTAGTGTTGAGGATCTCAAAAAAGGAAGTTGCGAGCAACGACAAAAGTTAACTCTGGGATGTGTTGAAAATATATATGTGAACCAAAGTTTTCCTTGCAAGGCTGATTTGGTATCACATTTGCGTAGGATGTCGATTATACAATAATTCGGTTTCAAGGTTTATAAGTCATCGAAGCAATTGTAAGTGATAATATGTCGCGTCAAAGCAAGGAGTAGATTGCAAAGCATTTTGTCGAGAAGTCTGCAAAGAAGTTTGGGAGAAGTCTGCAAAAAAGACTTCCGAGAAGTCTGCAAAAAAGACTTCCGAGAAGTCTGCAGCAAGGTTTGCCGATATAAGAATGTATTTTATGAAACATGGAAACAATCATTTCAATTTCAATTAATTAGAAGGCACAATGTTACAAAAACATCCAACACCATCCTGCACCATAATTACAACATATACATTCTACACAACAACATCCAACACAACTAATTATGCATAATACTAAGTCATACTAAGTCATATTACACATCACCCATAAATATCAAGCAGATCATACGACCTTTCCTCTGTCCCACATTGATTAGTCTCATCGAATATCTCGGCAACTAACTTCTCTCTAATAGCTTTCATATTTGCATCGCATAAGGCACTAGGAAATGGCAATCCAAACGCATGACAGCCAATGTACTTCATCGTAAACACCCCACAGTCTCCACTCTTGATGTTCTGAGGAACTCCATGACCTTTAATGTGTTCATGTGTGTACTCATCGCATGGATATTTACCTTTCTCGTGCTTAAGGGATAAATCATTCAAAAGAGCTGGAAGCATCTGAGCAAATGGCTTCACAGCCGCATATATACGATCATCGGTCGTGTGATTGACATCGCTGTCCCATATTACGATGTGACGCATCAGTATTGATATCCACATAGTGACCCAATGGTTATCCATTATATGCAGCGGTGAATATATGTCATCAACTTCGAGGCCCCATGTATTTCCGGTTTTGCAGTACGATGGTTTAGTTCCTGCATGATAGTTAAATGCTCCTGGAGGGAGCAGTCGCCCTGAACCATCTGCATTCCCGGTGGAATTCAAGAAATACTTGTGATGGCTAGACCAAACCATCTGGAAGATGCAATCAACGGAGCAAATCCGAGTGCTCCTGAACCATTCTAGATGCTTGTTGAAACGAAGCCGCAAAAGCTTAAGCCCAGCGTTCATATGCTACATTTACACGTAAAGTTTGCAATGCTAATCAGAAGTATGCAATTCTAATCAGAAGTCTGCAATGCTAATCAGAAGTCTGCAATCATAAAAAATATACCAAATCATTGAGCCATTTATGAGGACCCCGGAGAGTGAGAAATCACGCGTTTAATTCCTTTGAAATATCACTGCACAAAAAGATTCTAAAATAAGATAACTTGCATAACAAGATTCTAAAATAAGATAACTTGCATGACAAGATTCTAAAATAAGATAACTTGCATGACAAGATTCTAAAAAGATAACTTGTATCATTGAACACCTTTACTTTCTGTTTGTCAACTTCAGCGAAGGGATCATACCCACCACCACGTTTTTTTTTGTAATTATTTCTTTCACGGTGCTATTTCTTTGGAACGGTGATTGTTGTGTGGGACCAAGTTTACGCATTCTAACACTTTTGTTGCGTTGAATAAGCATTGCTGTCTTTTTTTAGTGTTCTGTTTGTGTTTTAAAGCAGACATATCATCTTTCGGCTTTTCTTCCGTGTGTACGTATTGTACATTGCTCTGCTTCTCTCGGTAGGCGCTTTCACTTGCTCCTTGTTTTTGATTAACATGGGATCCATCCTTAAATAAAATTCTATAACACAATCAAATCTTTACTCAAAATCTATATTAAGTTCTAATTATCAAACCATCAAACATCAAACCATCAAACCACATAGCGAAATAAGTTCAATCAATAGTGTACACAAATGAGGACCAAATAAAGATCACTTCTTTTTAAAAATCCGTGATCGGGTTGTTTGAGTACTAACCGCACCAAACAGACCACCTTCCCCGATAATGTTTAGGCCCCCCTTAAGCTGCTCCAGATTGCTCTCCATGACGTCCACCTTCTGCGATAATGCATCCACTTTTTTCTCGACATTTTGAATGCCGACCATCACATTTTTGGAGAAATTCGAGAAACACGTCTCGAAGTGGGACTTCATCGCCTCCATCATTTAGGTCCTATCCACATTCCGTGCGGATTCTGGGACAGAAATGGTGAATCTTCATCCGGCTCGTGCCTCCTTTTCTGAGGAGTCACCTTACCAACATCATCAAGCTGAAAACCAATTCATGAAACTCAAGGGTGCCAATGGGAGGCATCAAACTTAAAAGGACCGAACTTCAGCAAAGGGATCATACCCACCACCATGTTTTTTGTTTGTAATTATTTCTTTCACGGTGCTATTTCCTTGGAACGGTGATTGTTGTGTGGGATCAAGTTTACGCATTCTAACACTTTTGGCGCGTTGAACAAGCATTGCTGCCTTTTTTAGTGTTTTGTTTGTGTTTTAAAGCAAACATATCATCTTTTGGCTTTTTTCCGTGCGTACGTATTGTACACTGCTCTACTTCCCTCGGTAGGCGCTTTCACTTGCTCCTTATTTTTGATTAATGTGGGATCCATCCTTAAATAAAATTCTATAACACATTCAAATCTTTACTCAAAATATGTATTAAGTTCTAATTATCAAACCTTCAAACCATCAAACCATCAAACCATCAAACCACATAGCGAAATAAGTTCAATCAATAGTGTACACAAATGAGGACCAAATAAATCACTTCTTTTTAAAAACCCGTGATCGGGTTGTTTGAGTACTAACCGCACCAAACGCACCACCTTCCCTGACAATGTTCAGGCCCCCCTTCAGCTGCTCCAGATTGCTCTCCATGACTTCCACCTTCTGCGACAATGCATCCACTTTTTTCTCGATATTTTGAATGCCGACCATCACATTTTTGGAGAAATTTGAGAAACACGTCTCGTAGTGGGACTTCATCGCCTCCATCATTTAGGTCCTATCCACATTTTGTGGTGCACTCTGGGACAGAAATGGTGAATCTTCATCCGGCTCGTGCCTCCTTTTCTGAGGAGTCACCTTACCAACATCATCAAGCTGAAACAACCCATTCATGAAACCTCAAGGTTGCCAATGGGAGGCATGAAACTTAAAAGGACCGAACTTCAGCGAAGGGATCATACCCACCACCACGTTTTTTGTTTATAATTATTTCTTTCACGGTGCTATTTCCTTCGAACGGGGATTGTTGTGTGGGACAAAGTTTACATTCTATGGCGCACTCTGGGATAGAAATGGTGAATCTTCATCCGGCTCGTGCCTCCTTTTCAGAGGAGTCACCTTACCAACATCATCAAGCTGAAACAACCCATTCATGAAACCTCAAGGGTGCCAATGGGAGGCATCAAACTTAAAAGGACCGAACTTCAGCAAAGGGATCATATCCACCACCATGTTTTTTGTTTGTAATTATTTCTTTCACGGTGCTATTTCCTTGGAACGGGGATTGTTGTGTGGGACCAAGTTTACACATTCTAACATTTTTGGCGCGTTCAACAAGCATTGCTGCCTTTTTTTAGTGTTTTGTTTGTGTTTTAAAGCAGACATATCATCTTTCGGCTTTTTTCCGTACATACATATTGTACACTGCTCTGCTTCCATGGGTAGGCGCTTTCACTTGCTCCTTGTTTTTGATTAACGTGGGATCCATCCTTAAATAAATTTCTATAACACAATCAAATCTTTACTCAAAATCTGTATTAAGTTCTAATTATCAAACCATGGAACCATCAAACCATCAAACCACATAGCGAAATAAGTTCAATCAATAGTGTACACAAATGAGGACCAAATAAATCACTTCTTTTTAAAAACCCGTGATCGGGTTGTTTGAGTACTAACCGCACCAAACGCACCACCTTCCCCGACAATGTTCAGGCCCCCCTTAAGCTGCTCCAGATTGCTCTCCATGACGTCCACCTTCTGCGACAATGCATCCACTTTTTTCTCGAGACCATCACATTTTTGGAGAAATTCGAGAAACACGTCTCGAAGTGGGACTTCATTGCCTCCGTCATTTAGGTCTTATCCACATTCCGTGGTGCACTCTGGGACAGAAATGGTGAATCTTCATCCGGCTCGTGCTTCCTTTTCTGAGGAGTCACCTTACCAACATCATCAAGAGTAAACAACCCATTCATGAAACCTCAAGGGGGCCAATGGGAGGCATCAAACTTAAAAGGACCAAAATGCTGGAAATACGCCTTGATGATGTTTGTACAGCTGTCATCAACAACGTTATCATTCCAATATGGAAACATATCGTCAAACTTTTTCACAACGAAGTGTTGTACGTTCTTCTCCATAACCAAACACCAAAATTGGAAACGGAGGGAAGTGAAATTCAAAAACACCAAACGTTCCTAACTCTGAAGAGCAGCTTTGATGTTCTTTTTGCCTTGGGAGCCTTGGTAGGAGAGTAAGGGAAGAGTATGGGGAGGAGTGATGGGTTCACCATACTTTAATGCAAAGTCTGGTAGAGCAAAATAAATCCAAATCTGAAAAACTTGAACAAACCCATCAATGGAGTAAGCAAACCTACCCAAGTTTTTATCTTTTATGGATAAAATTAGTTTTTTAAAAGCTACTCTGCTCTATGTGTAGCTCTCGAGTGCATCGGGATTCATCACCAGTCTAGCATAGTTGACATTGGTGTATGCTCTACAATCACGAGCGTTAATGAAAGTCGCAAAAATCACCAAATATCCTAACCTAATCCTATCATCACGAGACCAGGACCTACAATTTGAACAAGCCTCTACCAAATTCTGAATGCTAGGGCCTTCAGAAATACGAACCCCAATCTTCTTCCAGAACAACCTCATCTCCATCGTGACTTCAATATCCGGCTCTTTAGCTAAATTGTCATCATATTTGCAGTTTAACCCAGTCAAATGATCGAACTCATTAAAGAAGAACCTTACCGGATTATCACCAACCAAACACCAAATCTCGTATTTGGCAGTAGAGAGAAGCTGGAAAGTGAGCATGTGGTGCACAAGCCTAAAAGCCCATGCGAAATCCAATTTGTAGAATTTAAGGCGTACACCGAGAGGAGAACTACATAAGTACTCCCATTCATCAACATGGAGCGCAGCCTCAAGTGCAGACATGAGCTCAGCATCGCAAGAATGATATCCGATGCTTTTCTGTGGGGGCGGCTCAGTGTCTTTTGTAAAGAGGCGAATTGGGAGACTATCTTTCTCCATTTTGAATACTGCAATCACAAAAAAACAGTTAAACACAATAATATATTGGTGTGTATGAAATAGAAAGCAGACTTCTCTCTTCGTAAAAAAATAGGAAGCAGACTTCTCGAGAGAAGTCTGCTTCGAAAATAAAAATATGAAGCAGACTTCTCTCTAGAGAAGGTTGCTTCGTAAAAAAATAAGAAGCAGACTTCGCGATAGCGAAGTCTGCTTCAAAACTGAAATTATGAAGACTTGAGAAGTCCGCTTCGTAAATTATGAAGCAAAGAGAAGTCTGCTTCGAAAATAAATTATGAAGCAGACTTGTCTCGAGAGAAGTCTGCTTCGAAAAAAAAACAGGAAGCAGGCTTCTCTCTAGAGAAGGCTGCTTCGTAAAAAAAATAGGAAGCAGACTTCTCTATAGCGAAGTTTACTTCGAAACTGAAATTATGAAGACTTGAAAAGTCTGCTTCGTAAATTATGAAGCAAAGAGAAGTTTGCTTCAAAAATAAAATAGGAAGCAGACTTCTCTATAGCGAAGATTGCTTCGAAACTGAAATTATGAAGACTTGAGAAGTCTGCTTCGTAAATTATGAAGCAAAGAGAAGTCTGCTTCGATAATAAATTATGGAGCAGACTTCACTCGAGAGAAGTTTGCTTAGAAAATAAAATAGGAAGCAGACTTCTCTCAAGAGAAGTCTGCTTAGAAAATAAAATAGGAAGCAGACTTCTCTATAGCGAAGTCTGCTTCGAAAATAATTTAGGAAACAAAAAATGCAACAAAATAAACCGTGAACGCAAGCAAAATACCAGAAATCACAAAAAATGCAACTAAATAAACCGTGAATACAAGCACAATCCAGGAAATCACAGAAAAATGCAACAAAATAACCATCAAAATAACCGTTCATGCAAAAACAATCCTGGAACCACAGAAAATAACCGTCACCTCAACAAAATATCAATGAAGCAGTTAAAAATCTTCAAAAAATCTATGAAAATCAAATACCTTTGACAGTGGGGATTCTATTCGGAGATGGAGAATATATACAAAAACAAACAAAACAAAATTTAAACATCTATTTAAACCGCGAAAATTATATTTTTTTTCAAATACCACACTTAAAAATCACATACAGTTAAAAATCACATACCAAAACAAATTTTTTTTTTCTTCAAATATCACAGTTAAAAAATCACAGATATAGCAAGATATTCAAAAAATCTATCGAAATCACATACCTTTGAGGACGATGGGGGATTCAGAGACGTAGAGGGAGAAATCTATACAAAAAACAACCAAAATAAAAAATTTTCACCTTTTTTTTTTTCAAATATCACAGTTAAAATAAACCCGCAAAAAAAAAAATTCAAAACTATTTTCCAAATGTTTCTTACCGCGAAAAGGGTTGCACCGTAGGAGACTCCGAAACGTCAAGATATCTATGAAGGGAAAACAAAAAACCATCAAACATCAACTAAAAACCATCAAACATCAACTGAAACATGCAGATATATGAATAGAAAACAAAAAACTGTCAAACATCAACTAAAACATGCAGATATATGAATGGAAAACAAAAAACTGTCAAACATCAACTGAAACATGCAGATCTATTCATACCATCGCGGGAGAAATACAGGGCGTCGGGGGGGGGGGGGGGAAGAGAGATACAGACAAAACCTTACACTTTACCAGCAAGAGAAAAAGAGACGACGACAAGAGATAGATATGAGGGCGAGAGAAACCGAGAACCTTACCGAGAGAGGTATGACGGAGAGAGAGCGAGAAAATCTTACCGCGGTTACGAGAAATCCGGCGAACGGTGAGAAAAACAGCGACAGAGTAAGCAGCGGCGAGAGAGAGAGAAACAAGTTTTTTTCGGCTCAAAAATAAGTGGTAAATTATTAGGGTTTTGGCTTATATACTTGTGATAAAAATCGGTTAGGTTAAACTGTCAAATCACTAAGAAACCACGGTTTGATAAAAATTCCCAGTTTGCGCAGACTTCTAGAAGTCTGCTTTGTAAAAAAAATACAAAGCAGACTTCTCGAAGTCTTCTTTGTAAAAAACATACAAAGCAGACTTCGAGAAGTCTGTTTTGTATTTTTACATAACCCTAAACTATAAATTGAAGAAAACCAGTTTATTTACATTTAATTTCTGGTTTGTGCAGACTTCTCGAGAAGTCTGTTTTGTTAAATCTACGACAACATCTCGAGAAGTCTGCGTAACCATAAATGTGCGAAAGTTTTGTTAAAAATTGGATGAATATGTTGAAGATAGTTAAATAAATGCAAAACTCAAAAAATTTTCCTTTAAAAATTTGTAAATCTAAATTTTTAAATTTATCACATGATATTTCAAATTATAGCATGAATTCTCTACACAAACATTAACTCTTAACCCACAACACATAACAACAAAAACTAGCAAATATTTTATATCATTAGATCGAATCTAATCTCTTTATTTTTGAATTTATTATAACTTTTACGTGCTTTTGATATGTATATAAATTATGTTAATAGCAATTTTAATTTTTTTAAAATATTTCATGATTTTTATTTTATTTAGGTAATTTATTTACAAATCAGACTTCACGAAGTCTGTTTCAGCCGGAATAAACTGTTTTTCCCACCAAAGCAGACTTCTTCGAGAAGTCTGTTTTGGTGAGAAACACAGTTTATTCCGGTTGAAGTAGACTTCATAAAGTCTATTTTGATAACAAAAAAGCACGCATGGACTAAACGTAATTGATATTTCGACATTATTTTTTAGACAAAAGGAATGTTCAGTAATTTCTCCACCCTTATAGGTTAGTTTTGCAAAAATATTTTCATGGAGATTAGACTTGCATTTGGAATCAAGTTTTAAGTTATTTTTAGCAATTTCTGCATAAATCAATCTATAATGTTTTCAAACTAAATATGACCTAAAATAAATATTTAATACATAATTTATTTTAGAAATTATTGACTTTTTATGTATCATATATTTTTAACGTAACTAAAAAATATTCACAAATTATTAAAAATTGGAAATTTATTTAATATGTGTGTATCATAGATGAGTCAAGTAATATAGAAATTTAAACATGATACTCGTCAAACTCTAATACGAAGATTTCATGGTTTCATTTGGTTAAAAATATATTAGGATAACCATTTAAAAATACATCAAATCAGAGAATCCAATCGATCTAACCAATAACCATTTACATATCCAAATTTTTATTAGATTAGGATTTAAATTAGAGTTAAAGCAATAAAATCGATTGTGAATTATTAAATATAGTGACCAATTAGATGAGCATATTATTTTTTGAGAAGTACAAACTAAACTAGAAATGAAAATTTTTTGTTATACTTAATGGGTAACTGCACAAGTGATATTTATGCGATCAATTCACTGTATGAACAACAATTATTTTATTTTTATTACAGTGTTGTTCGTTGGTCGCCGCAGGCAGCTGCGGCTGCGGCAGATGTTGTTCGTTTGTCTGCCGCCGGCGGTTACAGTTGCGGTTGATCGCATATTTTTAGTCGCACCGCTATTTTAATCAGCGGTCAAAAAAATTGCGACGCAAGACGTAGCGTCTGACCGCTATATCTGCCGCAAGTACCTATGACGACTAAACGAACAACAATCCGCCGCTGTCGCTACCGCAGGAACCTGCGGCTGAAAAACGAACATAACCTACTTTTTCGTTTGGGGCAAGTCGGCCTTTATTCCATTTTCTTTTGAAAATATTTTTATTTTTCAAATGCTGACTTTTGATTAAAAGAAACCACAATATCAAAAGTCATTTAATGCATGCACCATTATCTCTTTTTAATTGAATAGTTAAGGAGATGAAATAAGAACAAGACCTAAACCTATTCTTGTTTTTTTGTTGAGTTTTTATAATTTTCCAGTAACAATTTTATATTTTCGTTTAACAGAAAATTGCTAAAAATGAATCAAAACTTGTCTCCAAATGTAAAATAAAATTCCATTAATAAAATATTTCAAAACTAACCCATGATGGTTGCAAAATTACAAAACTTTTCTTTTGACATAAAAATAAGAAACATTTAAGAGAATAACATAATAAATATTAAGAATTGCAAAATAATCTATATAAATTTTTGTAGAGTTTGATAAAAACAGTTTTTCTATTTTATCCTTAATCATATTGTTTATATTAATCTATTAATATTAATGATTATGTAATTAATATAGAAATATATGATAATATTTTTTAAAAATAAAAACAAATTGATTCTTTCCTTTAAAGTAGATAACGTGTTAAAAAGTATCTTCACTTTTACATGACACTTCTTCAAAAAGAGGTAACATTTTTTTCCCTCTTGCATCAATACATTTATGTTAACAGTAACATTTTCAACAACAACAAATAAACCCAAAAAAATCATCATATGTACAATTTATTTTATCAATTTATCAGATTATATATAAAATTTGGTAGTGTGTTTGAATTTGATTCTAATTTACTACAAATTAGGTTTTATTGATATGATTTTCATTATATTTAATTTGGTATGTAGATCCATTCGTATAAAATCATAAACGTCATGGCAAATAAAGAACGAAATCATAACACTTCTCAAGATTCAACGTCTATGAATATTCAGATAATTTTTCAAAATAATTCTATATTGAACAACATGTTTAAATAGTAGTATTCTAGAATACTAATTTGCCGCTCTTTTAGCAGATGTTTCCAAAATCTTCTAAATTTATTTGTATACTTACTTTTGTATCTGCCTGTCTGTTATTTTTTGGCAGACTCTGGCAAATATTTCGGTAGACTCTGGAAAATATTTCGTTAGACTCTGGCAAATATTTTGGTAGATTTAAATAGTAGTCTTGTAGCCTACTACTCGGTTGTTCTTTTGGCAAATATTTCCAAAGTCTTCTAAATTTATTTATGGACTTACTTTTTTTGTATATGCAAGTGTGCTATTTTTTGGTAGACTTTAAGAAAAGTCTGGTAAATATTTTGGCATATTTAAAAAATATTTTTCTAATCTACTAGTCTCCCGTTTTTTAGTAGATGATTCTAAAGTTTTCTAAATTTATCTGTAGACTTATTTTTGTATCTGCTAGTCTGCTATTCTTTTGGCAGACATTTAGATATTCTAGCAAATATTTTGGTAGATTTAAATAGTATTCTTCTAATATACTAGTCTGTTATTTTTTATGACGATTCTAAAGTCTTCTAAATTTATATACAAACTTATTTTTGTATATGCTAGTGTGCCATTCTTTTGGCAGACTTTTATAAAGTCTGACAAATATTTTGGCCGATTTAAGTAGTTTTATAGTTTACTAGTCTATTGTTCTTTTGGCAGACGATTCTAGGTCTTCTAAATATTTCGACACATTTAAGTAGTTTTCTAATACACTTGTCTACCGTTATTTCATTTTCTAGGTCTTTTTAAGTAGTTTTGTCATTATTCAATTTTTTATTAAATAGTTCTTTTGTAGGAACATAGTGAATTTACGGAAAAATTGGTACTATTGACAAATAGTACCCTTTATGGATGTGATGAAGATGAATAGTACTATTGCGATGAAGATGACAAAAAGTGTTACCAATGAAAGATATGGTGAGTACGAAGAAAAAAGTGGTACCATTGAAGAATATGGTGAGGATAGGGATCAAAGTGGTACCCTTTATGGATGTGATGAATACGAAACACAAAGTAGTACACCATATAAATTTTGTGAAGATGAAGTTCAAAGTTGTCTGCTTGGAGAACATGGTAAAGATGATACACAATATTTTATCTTTGTTTCGAGTGATGGAATTGACAACCAAAGTGAATGTGAAGATAGTTATGGATCTTCGTCGCATATATCTTTTCATGCAGAAATTGAAGAAGAAGAGACTAATGGCTTAGGAAGCACACAAACGACAATGCAGACCTTGGAGCGTATTAGTGTCAAACTAAAGCTAATGCATCTACAATCAATTTTTTCAGTAACTAAACTATTAATTACAAACATGTTATAAAAAACAAAGAGATATGGAACTTTTTTTTTTGCTCCAGGAACATTGGTGTTTGCTCAACAAAACATTTTCTCTCGATCTACATGATCTAAAAGAATCCATGAAGAATCAAATCATATTCTTACCATCATGGTTAACATACTTTTATCATCAAAATCAAATTTCAAATTTTGCTACATGGGTGTTTTTTCATTGTAGAATTCCCAAAATCACCTTTTTTTTAATCCAACCAAATTTTCAGCAAATCTTAGTTTAAAAATAGAAACCAAAAACTTTGAACAGGCATTTGTCACTTTCATAGAAATCAAATAAGTAAATTGAGATAGAAATTTTCAATACAGATCTATTATAAAATTCAAACCCAAAAACAGAATTTGAGAACAAACAAATAAAACAATCATCAACTCATCTTTCCTAGTCATTATTCATACCACGGCTAAGAATATTTTTTTTTTGAAACATTTAGGGCATTAGAAAAATATACCTTTTGGTTTTTATGATTACAAATAATTCTAAAATAATGATTATTTTTTTGTAAAATATAAAACATAAAAATGAATTTACCAGAAAATTACGTAAAGGGTAATATAGGAACTCTTTAAAAATTTAAGTGATTAGTAGGTTATATGAGTAATAAAAAAATTAATGAGTTATTCTCGATATTTCTAAAAAATATTAGGTTATATTAGACAATTTTTTTTTAAAAAAATATATAAATGTCAATTACATTACAATCCCTACAAAGTTTGCGAACGTCCCGAGAAGTCTGTGCGTTTTTTTAGGATCAAAGCGGAAGTTTGCTTTGGTAAACAGAAACAAAGCAGATTTCACGGGAAATATGCTGGGTACACCAAAAAATCCATCAGACTTCTCGAAAAGTCTACTTTGTTAATAAACTACCTAAATCAAATAAAAATCATGAAATATATAAACCTTTTTAAAAAATTGTTATTAACAAAATTTATATACATATCAAAAAAATAAAAGTTATAATAAATTTAAAAATAAAGAGATTAGATTCGATCTAATGGTTTTGAGCTTTTTGATAGTTTTTGTTGTTATGTGTTGTGATTTTAAGTAGTTGAAGTTTGTGTAGAGAATTCATGTTAGAATTTGATATATCATGTGATAAGTTTGGAAGTTTAGATTTACAATTTTTTAAAGAAAAATTGTAAATCTAAATGTATGTACTTACATATTTATACCATATTCATCTGATTTTTTTACAAAATTTTTGCATATTTAGTAAAGATTATTATTTAAGGTTTAGGGTTTCGCAGGTTTCTCGAGAAGTCTGCCGTAAATTTAACAAATCAGGTTTCTTCTAAATCTCTCCAAAAACCAGAAATTTATTCAACTAAATCGGTTTCATTCGATTTAGAGTTTAGGTTGAGCATACTTCTTGAGAAGTCTGCACAAACAGAAATTTAACCAACTGGTCAAAGCAAACTTCCTAAGATATCTACTTTGTAGGCAAAATACAAAGTAGACTTCACTGGAAATCTATTGTGTGAACAAAATATAAAGCAGACAACATGAGAAGTTTGCATAAACCAAAATTTCACCAAGCCGAAATTTTAATTTATCCGAACCGAAATTACAAAGTATATTTCTCGGGAAATCTGCTTTAAAAAAAATATGAAGCAGAGTCTGCTTTGTAACAAAAATACATTCTCAAGAAGTCTGCTTTGTAATGAAATACAAAGTAGGCTTCTCGAGAAGTCTGTTTTGGAATTTAAATTTGGTTAAATTAAAAGTTCATCAAACCGAAATTTTAATTTAATCTAACCAAAATTACAAAGAATAATTTGTGGGAAGTCTACTTTGTATTTTTGGATACAAAAAAAACTTATCGGAAAGTCTGTTTTATAAAAAAAATACAAAGAAGACTTCTCTAAAAATATGCACAAACCAGAATTTAAATAAATCGTAATTTAAATTTAACATAACCTAATTCATAGCTTTTAACCTAACCAAATTTTACTCGTATATAAATAAGGTAACTCTAAGCTTTTACCATAATTTCATTTCCAGAAAAAAATGGAAACCTCCATCCTCAAAAAAATGAGTACAAGATAAATCTTTTCTTTTTCTCTCTTTACCTCCACTATTTTCTTTTTTTTTTCTACTCAAGTTCTTTCTCATCCTCCAAGTTCTTTTTCATCTTGAGGAATTGTCGGAAATTTGTCAGAAACGCGTTGACAATTCCCAAAGACTTTAGTATCGTCGGGCATGTCATCAGAAAGTGTTATGTTTTCTTGTACTTTTCATGTGGTGTATTTTCAACTAGTTTCGACATATATTTAGCATAAACATTGAAGTTCTTAAAACATATTCCTAAAGGATAATGTAATATATGTATGACTCATCATTTATCAAAACATATGTTTCTTCTTTCGGAGAATTGCTAAAAATGACTCAAAACTTGTTTCCAAATGTAAAAGTAACCTGCATGAAAATATTTTTGTAAAGATAACTCATGAGGGTAAAGAAATTACAAAAAACTCCTTTTGACTTAAAAATAATGTAAAAATGTCAATTACGTTTCAGCCCATGCAAAGTCTGCGTGCTTTTTTGGGATCAAAGCAGACTTATCAAGAAATCTACTTTACTAAGCAAAAACAAAGCAAACTTTTTGAGGAAGTTGTTTTATAAAAAAAATTTCGCAGATTTTAACCAAATACAAAGCATACTTCTCGGGAAGTCTGGTTTGTTTCTGCTTTATTAATAAATTTTCTAAATCAAATAAAAATCATGAAATATGTAGAAAAAAAATTAAAATTGTTATTAACATAATTTATATACATATCAAAAGCAAATAAAAGTTATAATAAACTCAAAAATGAGGAGATTGGATTAGATCTAATGGTATCAAATATTTGATATTTTTGTTGTTATTTGTTGTGGGTTAATAGTTTCTGTTTGTGTAAGGAATTCATGTTAGAATTTGAAATATCATGTGATAAATTTAAAATTTATATTTACAAATTTTTAATGGAAAATTATTTGAATTATGCATTTACTTACATATCTTTACCATATTCATCCATTTTAACAAAATTTTCGCATATTAAGTAAAATTATTATTTAGAGTTTAGTGTTACGTAGAGTTCTTGATAAGTTTGCCATAGATTTAACAAATCAGACTTCTCGAGAAGTCTGTACAAACCAGAAATTATATTCAACTAAACCGTTTTCTTTCAATTTAGAGTTTAGGATTGTGTAGAATTCTCGAGAAGTCTGCACAAACCCAAATTTAACCAACCAATATCATATTGAGATTCAAAGCAGACTTCTCCATAAGTCTACAAAACTGAAAATTTCACCAAACCGGAATTTCAGTTTAACCTTACCAAAATCTAGAAAGCAGACTTCTTGGAAAGCCTGCTTTGGAACGAAAATACAAAGCAAATTTCTCGAGAAATCTGCTTTGGAAATTCGCTTCGGTTAAATTAAAACTTCACCAAACCAAAATTTTAATTTAACCTTACCAACATGTACAAAACAGACTTCTCGTGAAGTCTGCTTTGTATTTTTGTTACAAAGCACATTTCCGAGAAGTCTGATTTGTAAATACAAATGATACTTCCTAGGAAGTCTACACAAACCGCAAATATACAAAATCGTAACTTGAATTTAACGTAACCAAATTTACAGCTTTTAACCCACTACAAGAAAACAAGGACTTTGCGACCATAGAAGGTAGTCGCAAAATCTTCGTCGCAAAATTATTTAGTCTCAAATTAGTCGTACTTTAGCAACTGATTTGCGACCATTGTAATAGTAGTACAATTTGCGACCAAACATTGGTGACTGTATTTGCGACTATTTTGCGACTGGATTTCAGTAACAAATTTTGCCACTACTTTGCAACTACATATGTGGTTGCAAAATCCATAGTTGCAAATCAGTCACAAAACTTTGTAACTGATTTGCGATCACAATGCAAGACATGATCGCAAATCAATCACAAGAGTTTGCGACTGATTTGCGACTGATTTGCGACTGATGATGAATTTCTCGGAAAAATAGTTTTAGTCGCAAATATTTGCGAGTGATTTGCGACTACAGGTAAATTTTTCAAAAAAATATATATGTAGTCGCAAATTGGTCAAAAAAAATTGAGACTGATTTGTGACTATAACCAAATTAGGTTTAAAAAAAATAATTAATTAAAATATTTTGAAAATAAAATATTTTTTTAAATAATAATTTTTAATTTTATTTAAAATATTTTTATTATTATTATTATTATTATTTTAAAATAATAATAATTATTAATTAATTAATAATGAATATATTTTTTAATATTAGTTTTAAAATATTTTGTTTAAATAAATTATTTTATAATTATAAATAATATTATAATTAAATAATAAGTAAATTTCATTAATTAATTGTTTTATAAAATAAAAATAAAAATTTTATTTAATAAAATTCAATTTACAAAAAAAGAAATCTAATTATTTTGAAAATACAATGGCAAAAATGTTGGTGGAGCGGTCGATGGTTCAGCTAGAGCATCGTTATCTCGCATAAAAGAGGCGAATGCAGGATTCGTCCGTTGGAAATAGCCGACGAGCATCTCCAAGTTCTTAATCGTCTTTTGATTTTCTTTTTGTACTTCCTGCATCTTCCGATTCGCTTCCAGAATTTGCGTGTTTTGTTCTTCAATACGTACGTTGATTACGTTTTGTTCTTCGATTTGGCGCTGCGCAGCTAAGAGTTGCTCCTGAAGCGAAACATAGTCGGCGGTAGTGGATTGCAAGCCACTATCCCTACCCGACCCGTGCATGCGGTTCAGGCTACCAAGTTCGTAAAAACGGCCTCGGTCATCCGCAATGGAACACTACAAAAACAATTAGAATAAAATCAGAAGACTACAAAAAACAATTAGAATAAATATATTTAACTTAATGTACATAAAAAAATTGTTACTCGAATGAAGATCTCACTGTTCTCTTTTGGGGTCAGCTCAATTCGCCGGTTCTGTTGCAACGACCTCCACGATTGTCATCTTTTCTTGGATGTTGCGTTCGTATACTTCACAGATTTGTTTAGCTTTCAAATCCACATATGAACTATCCGGCAGCGTGTGATTCTTTATAAAGACCTCACCAATTGAGACATGTCGTCCCAAATTATTTTTCTAAACATATTTTGAAATAAATTATTATTAAATAGCAATTAATTTTATAGTTAAATTTAAATATTTTAAATTACTTACCATTTCCTGTTGAATCTGGATGCAGGATTTTTGGCCAGACAAATGCTTGTGCAGACCAAGACCGTCCCGAGCGAAGTTGCAGTTATTAGAGGATTTGCTACTCCTCTCGTTTGACATTTATGTACCCCAGTAGTCTATCAATATTTTGTACAGACTCGGGAAAATCCACCTGGGGCGTTTGCCGGTTGTATGAACCATGCCCCCCATCCCTTTCATCCGTGTTACACAGACGTAGTCAAACTCCTTCTGAACCACCGGGGTAACCATAAGATCCCACGTGTACGATTGTTTTGAATTTAATAATATATTATTAGTATTAGTAAATTTTAAATTTTATGAAAAAAAATTTAAAAAAAAAATTTACTTAGCGCAAATTTGATGAAATATTTTTCCTGCCGTTCAGCAGCTACGACCGTCCAACTGTATGAGGGGCCGTTAAATTTGTTTTTCAAAATTTTTGAAATTTGACGGGCTGTTGCTTTTTTATCCCGATCAAACCTAATTAATTACAAATATTTAATTGTAAATTTAAATTATTTATTTATAATTTATATAAATTAATATAAAAATATAATTAAAAACTTACCATATTGTGTTCGGTGCAGGTATAGGAGACAGTACTGTCAAGTACTGGTCCCATCCCGGGGTTTGTAACAAACTATCAAATGTTATAGTTTGTTCCCTCGTTTCCGTTTCGGATGGCGGAACATCTTCCTCCTCATGCTCCTCGGATTTCTGAGACCGTGGGGCAGTATCGGTTTCAGGAACCGAGTGGAGTGAATGTGTATTGTGGAGGAAGGCGGGCTGCCGCTCTATAAACGGCGGGTGAGGGGTTCAAGGAGGCCGAAGAGTTACCATGGCAAGAAGACGATGGGATTTATCGTCTTCCACAAGCTCTCATCGACATACCGCTACTTGTCATTGGTTATTTGTTTTTTTTGGGTTGGGAAAGAGGTTTGTGTTTGAGAGGATTTTTAGAAAGTAGGAATGTTTGAAGTGTGAAAAATGAATTAATGAGTGGTAAAATGCAAAATTAATTACGTGGTCGGAAATTAGTCGTAAATTTGTGACTGATTTGCGACTACCAATTAATTTGGTGGGAATAAAAAAATGCAAAAACTTTCAAACTCCCACAACATTCCATAAGCGGGAAAATCGCTTATCGTCCACAGTAACACGACTTTTAGATTGAAATTTTGATTCAACGATACATCATATGCATCAACTCCCGTAGAACACAATTCTTTCAACTCATCAATTAAATGTCGGAGGAATATATCTAGACTAGTGCGTGGATGATTTGGCCCCGAATTCAGAATTGTTAGAAACAAGTACTCTTTCTTCATACACATATCCGGTGGCAAGTTATATGGAGTGATAATCACCGGCCATAATGAATGATTACGAGACATTCCAAATGGATTGAACCCATCAATATATAAGCCAAGATAAACGTTTCGAGTTTCAGCAGCAAATCTAGGATGTAGATATTGAAAAACAATTTCACTCCGTACCATCAAATGGATAACTCATTTCTCCGTCTTCTGCTTCATGCTCTGCGTGCCACCTTATTGCCTTTGCGGTTTTCTCGCTTTGATACATTCTCTTAAGTCTGTCGCCTATAGGTAAATACCACATACGATTGAAAGGTATTCTCGTCCTGCCCTCGTTTGGCTTATATCGGGGGGAATCGCAAAATTTGCATTTTTTCCATTTTTCATCTTTTTTCTAAAAGATCATACAATTGTGAACACACACGTTAATTGTATAAAACGGAAGCCCTAAGTTTCACATCAATTTTTTGGTTTCATAATATGAACCCGTTGCCTGATTCTTTGTGGGCAAATATTCTGTAAACAACTTCTCCCAAGAACCCATGTATTTTTCTGGTAGATTAAAATAAGATTTAATGTTCATGAACCGAGCAGCTAAAGATAACTGAGTGCCCTTCATGATAACCATCATACAATGGATTTTCTCAATTTCTAACATGTTGTAAATTTTTTGTGCTTCTACATTAGGTTCTTCTACATTATTATATTTTTCCTCGTTCTGATTATAGTACTCATCAGTAGTAGTCTCACAAAATACATCCGTCACCATTTTAACATATCTATTACCGGATGTACCAACTATTTCTTCACTAGTACCACACATACCTCCTTGATTTCTTTGAACATCACCCCGACTACTCGTCTCTAACTGAACATTCAGCTATTCTCCATGTTTATACCAAATATAATAATTTGGCATAAATCCTTGACTATATAGATGACTCCATATTTTCCGTACTGGAATAAATTTATCGTTTTTGCAATTAATACAAGGACAAAAAACTTACCTCCGCTACTTTGAGCTATTGGTTGACTACTTGCAAAATTCATGAACTATTTCATGCCTTGTGCGAATTCTGCCGATATATTTCTTGTTTGATTATCAATCTTTTTGTATATCCAATCTCTCGAATTATTATAATTTCCCCACATGTTTGAAGTTTTTTTTCCTTTCGATTTTACAACTGAGAGAATGGGATGGGGCATATATATACAAGATTTTGTCACTACTTTGCCACTACTTTGCGACCACAATAGTGTAGTCGCTTAAAAGTCGATATACCTACCATGCACATGTTTTTTATGTTGTTAGTTTGCCACCACTTTGTGACTGAAGAACCATTCCCACTATAGTCACAAATTGGTCGCATATTTAGCAACTAATATGCAACTAACATGTGGTTCTTCACATGCAATCGCTAATTGGACTACCTAGCGACTGATTAGCGACTACCACCATCAGTGGTCATTTAGTCACATAATGGTTGCGTATTGCGACCAATATGCGACTACACATTTTAGTCACACTTTTGCGACCAATTTGCGACTACGAAGCACATGTCGCAAATTGGTCGCAAAACCGTTGCAAATGTAGTCGCAAAATTTGCGACCATAGATGTAGTCGCAAAATATAGTGGTATTTTGGCAGCTTTCTTGTATTGACCTAACCAAATTTTACTCTCCGTATATAAAGAAGGTAACTCTAAAATTTTACCATAATTTTATTTCCAAAAAAAGTGGGAGCCTCCATCCTCCAAAAAAATGAGTTCAAGGTAAATCTTCTCTTCTTCTCTTTTTACCTCCCCTCTTTTCTCTTCTTCTCTCTTTACCTCCCCTCTTTTCTCTTCTTCTTTCCTTCTCAAGTTCTTTCTCATCTTGTTATTTTGTAGATCTCGAAAAAATCATAAGATATGAAAAAGGTAAGATTTTTTGTTTATATGGTTTTGTCTTTGTGATTTTGGAATATTTTTATTGTTTAGATTTTTTGTTATTTCTTAATATTCTTTCTCATCTTCTATTGTTGTAGATCTTGAAACTGAAGTCAATAGATCTAAAAACGTAAGTTTATTGTTAGTAGTTTTTAAGTTTATCGTGATTTTTGGAGATTTTTATTGTTTTGTTGTTTTCCTAATCTTTTTTCCTAAACTCTTATTTTATTTCTCATCTTTTCTTGTTGAAAATCTGGAAAAAGAAATTAAAATATTTACAAAAAGTAAGTTTGTTGTTTTAATGGTTTTTTTAAATTTTAGATGTTTTTTTAAGATTTTTAATAGATGTTTGAAACTTATAGTGGTTTTACAGTTTTTTGTGGTTTTTTTGAGGTTTTTCGTAGGTTTTGAGTTTGACATTGGTTTTTGAATCGATGATTTTTCGTGTTGCAGACTTCATTACATGTTACACACTTCAGTTGCAAACTTCATAACACATTGTAGATTTCAGCTATAGACTTTATTACAAGTTGTAGATTTCGTTTCCAAACTTCATTATTTCTCATTTTCTCTTGTTACAGGTCTAAAAAAAATATATTTGTTATTTTCAGTGGTTTTTTTGAGATTTTGATGATTTTTAAAGTTTAGATGAGGGTTTTAAGACTTTCAATGGTTGTTTTAAGATTGTTAACTGTTCTTTTGAGATTTAAAGTTGTTGTTTTTGAGTTTCTAGCAGTTTTTATATTATTTTTGAATTGATAGTTTTGCGAGATCTAAACGGATAGACTTTATTACAAGTTGCAGACTTCAAATGCAGACTTCATTACAAGTTGTAGGTTTCATTACAAGTTGCAAGTTTCATTACAAGTTACAAACTTCATTACTAATTGTAGACGTCATTTGCATTGTTGTCATATTTAAATTAGCTTTTCTAGACTTTATTGTATCTATTAGTACCTCTCATCACTCCACCTTGTCAATCAGTTTTCAGTGAACTTTTGGAGACTTATAATAAGATTTTAGTTGTATGTCAATCACATTTCAATCAGTTCATGTCAAATCATGTAGAACTTCAGTCAGTTATTGCAGACTTCAATCACTTTTATGCATACTTCAATCACCTTTATGCATACTTTAATCAACTTTAAGCAGACTTCAAGCACCATTGTATAGATTTCAATAAATTGCTTTGTATTTTAAGTAATTTTTTAGAATTAAAAACAATACAAATATTGTTGTGTTTTTTGTATTTTATTTTCTATTTCGATGTTTTTTCTATTTAGTATTTTGTATACTTATAAAATTACAAAATGACAACTATTAAAACAGAAATATTACTATACAAATTCTTAAGCACTTTTATATAAACTTAAGAACTTAGTATATATTTCTTAATAACAATAGACAAGAAAAAAATTGAATGAAAAACAATAAATCTATTATTTGCAAAATCCAAAGGTGTGTCTTAACAATTTCATCAAAAGATTAAGTTAATTACAAATATTTTACCTCCTCTTTGATTATCCAAAGAAAAAATTCATGTTTCTATTATATTCCACTGTCCATACACAACAAAGATTTGGACCATTATGTCCAATACAATTAATGAATTTTATTAGATCATCGTAAATATATTATCTGCTTTTGTATTTCATTTATAAAGAATACTTCTCCAAAAGTCTGCTTCGTATTTCATTGACAAAGCAGATTTCTCGAAAAGGCTGTTTTATCGAGAAAAAAATACTGCTTTGATGATACAAAAAGGAAAAATTTGCAATTGACCAAGTTTTTTTCCAAACCAGACTTCTTGAGAAGTCTCTTTTATCAGGAAAAAACCACATTGATGAGAAAAAAAGAAAAATTTGCAATTTACCAAGTGTTTTTCCAAAGCAAACTTCTCGAAAAGTTGCTTTGTTGCAAAAAAACCAGTTTGATAACCAAACAAATTTGTAATTAACCAAGTGTTTTTCCAAAGCAGGTTTCTCGAAAATTCTGTTTCGTCGGAAAAAACCGCTTTGATAACAAAAAAGAAAAAATTTGTAATTAACCAAGTGTTTTTTCCAAAACACACTTTTTGAAAAGTCTGCTTTGTCGGAAAAAAACCGCTTTGGTGACAAAAAAAGTTAGTCTTTTTTTCAATTGACCAAGAATTTTTTCCAAAGTAGACTTTTTTCCAAAGAATTTTCTCGATAAATTTGCTTTGTCCGGAATAAATTTCGCAGATTTCTCGAGAAGTCTGCTTTGGTGATAAAAAATATTAGTTTTCTACAGTTGACCATGGATTTTTTTCCAAAGCATACTTCTTGAGAAATCTGGTTTGTTCGGAATAAATTTTGCAGAGTTATCGAAAAGTCTGTTTTCGTGACAAAATGGTTAGTTTTCTCCAATTGGCCATGAATATTTTTCCAAAATAGATTTCTCGAGAATTCTGTTTTGTCCGGAATAAATTTCGCAAACTTGTCAAAAAGTCTGATTTGGTGACAAAAAAGGTTAATTTTTGCAATTTATATATTATTAACTTTTTTATTAATATATCCCAAAAATTAGCTTTTTATTAATATATTAATATATATTAATTTATTATGTGCAAAAAATTACCTTTTTATTAATACAAATCAGATTTCTCGATAAGTGTGCTTTAGAAAAAAATTCATGGTCAATTGTAGAAAACTAATCTTGGTCATTAAAACATTTTTTCTTTCTTGGCAAAGCAGAATTCTCGAAAAGTCTACTTTAATAATGAAATACAAATCACACTTTTCGAGAAATCTGCTTTGATAATGAAATACAAAGCAGACTTCTCGAGAAGTCTACGATCGGCAACAAGAAAATCATAGCAAAAACACGAAAACTAACATTGGATCTTGATTTTTAAGTTGAGCAACTTCAAGGATGACTTTTGTTTCTAGAAGCTTATTTTAGCAGATAGTGATAATCTTTTGCAAAGTTGGAAGTTTTTGAAGATAATGTGAAGAGAGAAATGGAAATAAATTGTGAAAAAAAATGAAAGAGATTGAGATGAATGAGATTTGATGAAGTAATAGAGGTAAATGATGTATGTGTCGATGAGATTAAGAGCTCCTAACAAACACGACAATGGTGGTTATGTGCAATGAAAAAGATGGTATTTTCGTAATACTTTATAAAAATTTGTTCATAATGGTGTTTTTATATTTAAAAAAATAGTTATAAGGTAATAGCAAAATTTTAAATATAATTATTATTGAAAGATAAAAAACAGAAAAATGATTAGTTCTACAAAAAATTTAAAGGGGTTAAACTTACATTTGCACAATGTTTTTAAGTTACTTTTGCAAATCATCCTTCTTCATTGTGAATACATAATTCCAATGTGATGTTTTTGGAGGTGTGAGTTGTGAAACAATTTCTTACTCTTTAAAATGGTCAATGAAAGTCTGGCTTAACTATTTTCCTCCTCAATCTAATTGAAGGACTTTAGTTTCTTTTGCCAATCGGAATTTGTACTTCATTTTGAATTTTTTTTTAACTTTTCAAAAAGTTTAGACTTATGTTTCATTAGATAAATATAATCATATCTCCGGAAATAGTCATTAAATGTGATGAACTATTAAAAGTTTTCTCTAACACTTAAATTGTGTGAGAAAATATTTTTATGTGTATTTGTTACATATTTAAGATTTTATATTTTTTATGTAATAAATATATATAACAATTTTTTGTCTGATCATTTATGAAACTCACAAAATACTTTTACAAGCAGAAAATATATGAGTATTAAACTTAAGGAAAAAACCTTTAAAATACATAAATTTTTAAACATTTGTCAAAAAAATACACGAACTATTTGGACTCATATTTTACATCGCAAAAGGTATATATATATATTTTTTTAATACACAAATTTTCTAATTTCGTAATTTTGATACCAACGGATTAACAGATGTTTACAAGCTTAACAGTTTTATTAGACGGTGTTTACTTTTAGTAAACGGTGTTAATTTCGTAAACACCGTTTTATAGTAAACAAAACTCAACCCGAAAATTTGACACAATTCGCTAACCTGAAAACAACCCAAAAACTATAACCCGAAAATCAAACCAAGATTCAGTGAGAGAATTTGAAATCAGAGGGAAGAAAGTCTCGATTTTTCAGAGGAATAGATCGAGACTCCTTGAAGTGGAAGAAAGCTGGTTTGTTGGATTTTAAGATATATATAAGATATCAAGACACATTTCGGGATTTAGGGTTTCTCAAAAAGAAAATTTTGGGAAAGGTTGGTTTGTCGAATATTTCTTGATTGGGATCGATTTTGTGACTTGTTAGGTTGTTCTAATTTTGATTTAGGGTTTCGATTTTGGATTTGTATGGATTTCGATTTCGAATTAAATTTGATTTCATTTTTGGATTTATACTAGTTTTGATGTCGGATTTTAAGGGGTTTCGATTTTGAGCATTTTGGTTATCGGTTTTAAGGTAGGTGTTGTGAACAATTTCGAATTCGAGCTAGGTTTTGAGTGAGATGCAGATTGTGTAGTTTGATTTCGATTTTGATTTTGAAGAATTTCAAATGTTGTTGCCGTGCTCGTGGCCGTGGCCGGGATCGTGAAGATCATATTCATAGAAGGTATGGATGGTTTATTTCACCATGGACTGGTCAAGTTTACGATGTATGGGGACTATCTGTAGTTGATGTTATTGGACTTTATTCCCAAACACAAAACCGCAATTCTTAGTAACTATAATGAATGTATGCAAGATAGTTTTGGATGTTAGATCCTTTTGGATGTATGCAAGATAGTTTTGGATGTTAGATCCTTTTGGATGTTTATGGATGTTTGATCTAACAATTTCTGGATGTAAAATACTTTCAAATGTTATCAAGTTTTTGGATGTTACATAAGCATCCACTTAATCACATCCACTTCATCTCTTACAAAGTCTAGCAATAACAATAAAATGATTCATAATCCAATTTGACAAAACAAAAACATAACACAACAACCAAAAACTCATGAGCAAATATAACAACTCCTAATCAAACATATCCACTGTCGCATTTATTGGAGCTTTCATCAATGTCGAATGGGACTTGTTTGCAGTTTTCACCATTATCGACTTGTTTGAAGCTATACAAGTGAATTTGTTAAGTTGTTCTTTAAGTATCTTTATTTTTTCTATCTGATTCCAAAAAAATCTCGAGCCTCCAATAAACTCAACTTAAGCTAACCATGTGGCTTTTCTTCACCATCCCATTTGAAGAATCCATGTTTCTCACATCTAAAAAATCTTCTCCCTAGATTTTCGTTTGTCCAAACTTTTACCATGGATGTCGTTCTGCTGCAATGGCAAAGCAGAACCCCACCGCTCGTCTGCCCCGTATTCCAGCTCCACGAGTTCGCATCTGAAATCTGACTCATTTCCATCTGAAATTGCTCTCAATTTGGGAGAAAGAGATGCGATTTAGGGTTTCTGATTGGAGAATGAGATGCTCTCAAATTGTTCTTGTATGTTTGGCTTGTACGCACACACCACACTTATTTCTTTTGCACATCGATAAGTTCATTAGTCTTTTTACAAGTTTGTTTACTAATATGTCATAACCGTTTATGAAAAAAATTAAACGATTACAACCAAGTCATGCTCATTGATTAAAAATTTCGAAACAAATTCAACAACATTGGAACTCAAAATTAGCACCATTTGAAACAGAAGCTACATAATTGTTGAGAAAACTTTTAACGCAAATCTTGAGCAGTCCATTTTTCACATACTACTTGCTTTGTGTACCCCCAAATCTCCTTAGAATGAGCTTTTCTAAATCGAAGTTAACAGCAAATCTAGCTTTGCTCAATTGGAGTTCCATAAAATCATGTTCTTCCTCATGTCATGGACATGTTTCACGTTTTGGGAGGTGACTTCATTTATTGGTGTCAACTTGAACACGACTTTTCCACGCCTAGTGATCTAAGAGTTACATATAGACAAACGTTTGTCATTACATACACGAAGTTTGCCCCGTAATCACAATTTGTTAGATAACTTTGTAGTTGTGCTGTTACATACATGAAATCTGCTCCATAAGCTATAACATACGTTGACCATGATGAAGTTAGTCAATCCGTTAATGTTGCTGAGTCAGATATTAGTTGGCTAATATTAATAAAATCAGTAATAACTAGACACTAAACAACGTCGTGTAGAGGGTTAATACTGTGAAGAAAAAACAACATCGCATCTTCATTTCGCATTTTCAACCCTAATTTGTGATTCCAGGCGATTTCAAGGAGGAGATCGACGGTGATTTTAAAAGATTTCGAGGGTAGTTTCATGAAATCATCGAAGAAATCAGTTTGAGGTGGAATATCTGTTGGAACAATTTTTATGAACAAATTTGCATGTTCAATTGGGTAATATAGCTCAAATATTGATTGCAAAAATTGTTGAAATGTGAATGAGAAATGGGCATTGGGCTCATTAAAAAGCCATAAATTTGTTGGCTAAAATAATGAGGAGGGACAAAAGTCTCACATTGGAAACTTGAGGAAAAATCCTCTAGTATATAATGGGAGAGCTTATGTAGTAGCTTAAAAGAGTTGGAGAGAAAAGGGACCAAGCCACGTGCGCGCCGCCGCCGC
>JAEVFF010000592.1:0-21948 GCA_018901945.1 Pugionium dolabratum
ACCAGTAGACGCAGAGAAAGCTTCGGGGCAAATACTTCCGATTTTGTCGTGGTTTAAGAACAACTACTCGCCGTGCAGTGCAAACTGAAGAACAAGTTGTTACAAATGCTGGTATGGAAGAACGAGTTTGTCAACTTGATGTTGAACGAAGACAACGTGAATTAAAGGATACAGATCTAGGATTTGCTTGTGAGTTACATGCAACGGACGGATCTAGGATTTGCGACGTACATAAAAGATAATGTTCCGCTAAAAATGATGACACCTCCCGCACCATCAACTCAATCTCCATCATTTTCTTCAAGAGATTTTCAATTCCCACGTCACGATAATAATTAATTTTTTAGTTTTTATTATTAATTAATAATTTTTATTTTATAAGTAATATATATTGAATTTTTTAATAATTTCATTTATAGTTTAATTAAATAATAATTAATTAATAAATATTAAAAAATTAATTAATTAAAAAATAAATTAATTACTAATTAAAAATAATAATTAATATTAATAATTAATAAATATACAAGTAATTAATTAATTAAAAAATTTAATATTTTACAATATTTTACAAAATTTAGTTTAGGAAAAACATAAAAAAATTTATTTTTAAATATTTATTATGACAATTATTTTTTACTAAAATATTAAATCGTGACCGCAAATTGGTCACATTTTTGTGACTAATTTGTGACCACATTGGTTACTTAAATAGTATGGTGGCAAATTGGTCATAAAAAATTGTGACCAATTTATGATCACACTGTTTACTTAAATTGTGATTAATTTATGGCCACTTTGCTTACATTAAAAATACAGTTGTGGTCGAAAATTGGTCACAAAAATATTGACGAATTTGCAACCACAAATATTTTTTTGATTTTAAAATTATACGCATAGTTTTTAACACGTAGTCGCAAATTGGTCACAAAATTTTGTGATCAATTTGCGACTACGCTTTTTGTGACCAAAACGTTGTAGCAAATTGGTCACAAAATTTGTAACTCTTTGCGAGTGAAAAATTAGTCGTAATTTTTGGGACGATATTGTGGTCACAAATTGATCGCAAAATATACAACTATTACTGTAGTAAAAAATTAATCACAAATTTGCGACTAATATGCGAGCACAAAAATTTGCGACCAATATACGAGCACAAAAATTTGCGACGAGAGAGTTGCGATCATAGTTCGTGGTCGCAAAGTGGTCCAAAATATGCGATTTGCGACCATTTTATGACCACTTGTGTGGTCGCAAATTGATTATTTTCTTATAGTGAAACAACAACTTGGAAAATATGTGTGTGGTAGGTATAACTAAGGTATAACTTGGAAAACATGTGTGTGGTATGTATAACTAAGGTATACCTAAAAATAATCTATTTTAGTCGTAAAATAATCACAAATTAGTGGCAAAATAGTTGCAAAATCTCATATATATGCCCTCATGTCTTTTCTCTCATTTGTACAATCACATATAAAACAAATTTCAAACATGTGAGAGAATTACAATAATTCGAGAGAGTGGTAGGTATACCTAAAAATAAGCGACCACACTACTGTGGTCGTAAAGTAGTCACAAACTAGTGGTAAAGTAGTGGCAAAATTTTATATATATATATATATGTTATTCATGTCTCTTCTCTCATTTGTAGAATCAGAAGACAAAAAACATCAAACATGTGGAGAAATTACAATAATTCGAGAGATATGATGTACAAAAGGATTGATAATCAAACAAGAAATATATCGGCATAATTTACACAAGGGATGGAACAGCTCATGAATTTTGCAAATAGTTAGCCAATAGCGCAAAATAATGGAGGTAAGTTTTTCTATCCTTTTATTAATTTCAAAAATGATAAATTTCATCTCGGACGCAATTGGAATCATCTGTATAGTCGAAAATTTATGCCAAATTATTATGTTTGGTATAAACATGGAGAAGAACTGAATGTTGAGTTAGGCACGAGTCATTGTGATGATGTGAATAGAAATTAGGGAGGTACATGTGGTAGTGAAGAAACAGTAGGTACCTCCGATAATAAATATGTTGAAATAGTGATGGATGCATTTCGTGATACTATGACTAATGAGTCTATAATCATCACGGGGAAGGATTTAATAATATAGAAGAACCTAATTCAGAAGCACAAAAATTTTACAATATGTTAGAAGCTGCGAAAAATTCATTGTATAATGGTTGTTATGCTGAAAAATGCATGGACTCGTGGGCGGAGCTATTTACTGAATACTTGCCCGAGAAAAATCAGGCAACATGTTTATATTATGAAACCAAAAACTTGATGCTAAATTTAGGGCTCCCATTTTTATACAATTGATGTGTGTGTTCATCTATTGGAAAAAGATGAAAAATGGATAAAATATAAATTTTGTGATCCCCCACGATATAAACCACGTGAGGGTAGGACGAGAATACCTTTCCATCGTATGTGATATTTACCTATAGGCGACATACTGAAGAGAATGTATGAAAGCGAGAAAACTACAACGGCAATGAGGTGGCACGCAGAACATGTCATAGTTTTTGTGATCAATTTGCGATCATCTTATAAATTTTTTTAAAAAAATTTCAATTTTTAAATAAAATTCGCATAATTTTTAACCGGTAGTCGCAAATCGGTCACAAAATTTTTTGACCTATTTGCGACTAAAACTTTGTAACCAACGCATAGTGACAAATTGGTCACAAAATTTGTTATTTTTTGGGAATCACATATTAGTCGCAAATTTTGAGACAAAGTTGTGGTCGTAAATTAGTTACAAAATATACAACTGTTATGGTGATCGCAAATTAGTCATAAATTTGTGACCAAAATACGACTTCAAAAATTTGTAACGAGAATTTTGCGACCACAATGCATGGTCATAAAGTGGTCACAAATATGTGATTTACGATCACTTTGTGAGCACTAGTGTGTTCATAAATCGCTTGTTTTGTTGTAGTGGTTGTTCGAGCTCTTCTTTCCCATTGTGCACATCTCGAGTTTTTGTGTGGTATAATCCTGCAAAATGAGTTAGGATAGTGAATTTGCAAGTAAAAGCAGAAGACTTACCTGGAATAAGATGATCGAGGAAGAGGGAGGGGGTGAATACCTAATTACTCAATTAAAAATGTCAAGTCTACCCACATAATTCTCAACACCACAAACCAACTGCATGTGCAAACCGAAGGATAAACTGCTTGCAACATTAAGTAGAGAAGAGAGTCATGAACATGCTTGCTGGGTTACAGATTGTTTTGATATGTTTTGTATTTCTTTGTTTTCCATAAATGGTCAAATAAGCAATCAGGTAGATTGTAACAGATGTGAAGATACATTGATATCTTTTAGTAAGACTGAACATTCGAGTATCCGTTTGAAGTCTTATTTTTTTCAATTAGATAGTAGGACTGAACATTCAAGTATCCGTTTGAAATCTTATCACTTTTTTCAATTAGATAATAGGTATGATACTAGGTGCCTAGTATCTATTCGGATAATTTCAAAATTTTATCACGTTTGGTTTGTTTCAATATGAATATAAATAAAATTAAAATATTGGTTATTTTTTTTAAAATATAACTAAGAATTTTAACATATTTTAGTTATTTTAAATATTTTAATTATTTTAATTATTTTAATTTATAAATAATTGATATTTTGGGTTTAGAGTTTTAATTTTGGGTAATTGAATTATATAAAAGTGAAAAAAGACAATTGACAAAATAGCATTGTTTTAAATATAGTATTATTAATTTAAATTTCCAAAAATAGCACAAATTTAATATTAAAATATCTTAAACTTCTTTTTTAATAAAAAAAAATTAAACTCTAAATTAAAAAATAAACCCAAATATAATATTTTAATTATATTTATAATTTATTTTTATGGTAAATATGTATTTTCAAAAAATAATTTGTGTTATTTTGGAATTTTAATTTTATAGTGATAAATTTGGAACAGAAAATTAAAAAGATACTTATTTAGGATATCAGTAAAAAAAATATAGCAGTATATTGTCGGAAAACTTTTTGTGTCATAAACCGGTATAATAAGATATATATATATATATAATTACGCTAGTTCAAAATTCATACTCATTCTACCATTCTACCAACACAACCAATTATATATATATATATATATATATATATATATATATATATTCACTTTAATACATTACAATTTTGACCAATTAGAAGATATTCAGGATATCGTCAAACCAATATGGTATTAAAATGCTAATATAAGAAAAAATAGAGTTCTTTTTCCGAACTTGTTTTGCTAGCGTACATGCATGTGTGTTTTTCTCCCTTGGCTGGTAGTTGATGAAAAAGTTTGGGAAGTGCTGTTGAAGTAAATCGAACTCCTCTAGGTCCGCTGAAAAAGTTGGTTATCCATCTGGTTCATTAACTAGGCAGAGTAGATTAGTAGAATCAGTAATAAACCTGGCATAATAACGTTGCATATCATGCAAACTGGACATAGCCCATGTTAGGTTAAGGAACTCCATATGTAATGGAGAAAAATCTCTAAAGATACCCCTCATTTCAAGTAGATCACTTGTTCTATCCTGTAGCTTTAGGATCCATCCAATACCTCCCATTTGCTCACACTCCTTCCATGAACGATCTTTGTAGCAAACAAATGGAGTTTGAATTAGAGATTGTGGATCGGGATGATCTACCTTTGACCTCTCCTTTTTTTCCGGATCCTTTACCTCTGTAGATGAATCCCAAATTTCATAATCCCTTCGAGCCTTATCTAGGATGATCTTTGTTATTATAGATTTTGTCATTTCTTGCTTTCCAGTTGAACCATAGGATCCAAGGGAAATTTCTGACTGAAATTCCTCCGGTATTCGCCAAACTAAATAGTCAAAGTTAGCAAAAAGGCTGTTCATAGGAAAATTGATGGGCGAAGAGGGAATATTAGATAAAGCCCAAATTTAACGTGCCGACGGGCATAGAAACAACGCATGATTAATACATTCTGATTCACACCCATAAATTTCACTTGTAGCATCTGATCGAATATATCGATAACATAGACGCCCATGAGTAACTATTGCCCCAAAGAGGGATTGCCAGAATGTCAAATTTCCTCGGGACATTAATCTTCCAGGTGGCATGTTTAAACGGAATTAACGACGGTCGCTGGAGAAGAAATTCGATTTTTGGTGAGCCCCTTTTTGTACAGTTTCATAACCAGACTTGACCGTGTAGACTTCCGCTTTCGTAAAGTGCCAACAATATTTATTTCTCTCTCCCCAACAATTTGGTCTTAGAGAAGTAATCAATCTTTCATCCTATGGGGGAAAGCACTTTTTTAGCTCTTGGATCCTCCAACATCCGTTCTCTGATTGAATTAGATCCGCTAACCTTAACTCGGGATAGCGAGATTGGTTGGAGCCTCTAGGTGGCCTTGGGTATATATCAGAGATCCAAGGATCAACCCAAATTCGGTCCTAAGGCCCTTTAGCACACGTGCCACCAATGACGTGGGTTATCTCTCCAAATGCCATAGCTGTTTTGCTAGAAGGGCTTTATTGAAATCTTCAAAACTCTTGAAACCAATCCCGCCCTCGGATTTGGATAGATATAAAGTTTCACATGGGAGCCAATGGATCCTTGACGATGATCTGCTTGAGGTTTACCAAAAATTGCTAATTACGCTGGTGATCTTCGTGCATAAAGACTTTGACAACAGGAAGCATGACATCACGTAGGTTGGTATGGTCATCGCTATTGATTTGATCATTACTTTCTTACCACCTCCGAGAGAGCAACTTTGCCGACCATCCATTTATCTTATGTTGGATGCTCTCTCTGACATAAGCAAATATTTGAGCTTTTGATCCTATGAGGTTTTCAGAGATACCCAGATATTTCCCTCTTCCAGCATCTCTCAGTATCCCTAATTTCTCCATAATAGTGATTGAGTGTTAAGTGGGACCTTTTTTCCAAACACGATGGTCGACTTGTCGAAGTTAATTTGTTGTCCAAAGGCGTTACAGTAAGTATTCAGAATACTAGAAATTGTTTCGCACTGTGCCACGGAGGCTTTACAAAAAAAAAATTCATCCGCAAAGAACAAATGAGAGATTGGTGGGGTTGAAGGAGCCACACGAATGCCTGTAATATCTTTTGATGTCTCTGCCGCCTTCATATTAAAAGTAAAATTCTCTGTACACAAGATAAATAGATAGGATGACAAGGGATCCCCTTGCCAGAGTCTCCGGTTTGGGACTATACAGCCTTTAGAAAAACCATTTATTAACACGTGATAAATAACCGTATCAACACATGTCATGATCCAATCTATCCATCTTCTCGCAAAACCCATATTTTCCATCAATGCTGCCAAGAAGCACTCTAATTTGTCGTAAGCTTTTACTTATATCCGTTTTAATTGCAAGGAATCATGATCGACATTACAATTTTGAGTTTAAAGCATGGAAAACCTCTTAAATGATAAGAATTTTATCGGAAATCACTTGGCCTGATACAAAGGTTGACTGTGTTTCTGAAATTAGAGATGGCAAAATTTTCTTCATTCTATGATAGAGGACTTTGGATATAATCCTATAGCAAATATTACACAGACTGATAGGACGAAAATCCAATATTTTTTAGGGTTTTTCTACTTTTGGGATAAAATATATGTTGGTCTTGTTCAACATTTGATCTATTTCACCATGCAACATAACATCCTTTACCATTTTTACTAAATGGTCTCCCAAAAGATTCCAGAAATTTTGAAAGAAAAGGGCTTTCATCCCATCCGGACCGGAAGTTTTCTCCGGGTGCATTGAGAATAGTACTTCTTTAACCTACTCCTTTGAAACTATCCAGAACAGACGAGAATTCATTTCCGGTGTAATTCAAATGGACATATGAGCCAAGGAAGTCTCAAGATCTGAGACGGGGGAGCCTGAGAATAAGTCTTTAAAGTACTCTATCACTATCGATTGAACTTTTGATTCTTTCTCCACCCAAGAACCAGTTTTGTCTATCAGTCCAGTGATACGGTTCCTTTCTCGATGCTATTTTGTGGAATCATGGAAGAATTTAGTATTTTGATCTTCTTTTTAAGCCATAGAGTCCAACTTTTTTGTTGCAAAAAAATTTTCTCTTCGTGGATAGCACTATGCAACTGATAATTGAGATCCAAAACCTCTTTCGCGGTCGTCGAGTCCTGTGATTGTGCTTTTTCGAACTTTGATTTTAGATCATCTATAACACGAGACGAGTGTAAGCCGTCTTTTCTCCTCCATCTTGCTATCATCTGCGAAATATGATAATACGATATTGGATCGAGATTTCATGCGGATCATCCAATTGGGTCCATTGGACTACCTCATAGGCATCACTTATCAAAATGGAAACTATGTCTTCTTTTCCCTGATTGGGAGAGAATTTTTACCTACACTGGGCGGTGATCGAAACCACATAAACTTAAGTATTCCACCCTCGTGTGAATAAAAAGATTGTGTCATTGCTTATTTCTCATTGCCCTATAGAACCGACATTTGGACAGTTTCTGTCAAACTAAGATAAACTATTTTCTCTTGTAAAGAAAAACATCCATCGCATAATTCTCGTGTATAAATTTGAAATCTAAAAAATATTGTAATCGGACGGATTCGTCCATCTAATTTTTCATAATTGTTATTAATTTTATTGAAATTGCCAACCACTAGCCCCGTCTTTGCTCTATATATATACTGAGTTTTGCTATTTATATTAGTTACACTATCTTTAAAAACAATGTGAAACCACAAAATATCTAAAATGGTCGCCGAACATGAGAAATAGGAAGAAGAGGAATAGGAATAAAAAGATGGAGTGGGGAAATATCTAGTATAAATGTCCTCTTTGCACTATCAAAATCGGGTTATATAAGATGTAAATGAAATTTATAGTATAAATTAAAGTTCTTTTTTACGATCAAGCACATGCATTTAAATTTATTGAACTATGCTATTGTAATAATGGCAGCATCATAAACTTGGGTCAAATCCAACGCCACCACAAAGGCTGTAACATGCATATACACAGCTCACACTAATACAACTCCCACCGACACTTTCATACATCGAAATGTGATTACAACGTATCAATCACTCATTCGAATCCTTATCACATTTCTTCTTCTTTTTTTAAGTAAAACAAATCGGATCCAACACAAGTGGAACAATTAATTATTCCAAACCTCCACACAAATATCAACGTGAAAAAAAGAATTTTAAAATAAATTAAAAAAGATGAAACAAAAAAAAAGAAAACAAAAAGATTCCAATCGAGGCAAATGCCACGTGTAACATTATCACATAAGCCAAACTCCAAAACAGAGCCCGACAATTCCCGTCACGACATTACTCCTTAGGGTTATCATCTTTGTAACGGCGTCGTTTTTGTCATCAGCCACTTCACCATCGTCATCTCCTGGCGCATCGGCGCTAGGTCCGTCAGCGTCTTCATCGGCCTCCGCGTTCTTAGGCTTATGTTTACTCGATTTAGGAGCTGGTGCCGTCGCTTTAACTGCCTTATAGATCTCTCTTGGCAACAAAACTTTATCTATTTTGTAAATTATCAATGGCTCTTGATCTTTCAACGTCCCCATTACCTTCGCCGTCACAACGTCAGTCTCAAGCGTTACATCCTCTCCGTCGTTCTGAACGGTGAAATCAAACTTGTTGTTACCTTCAGTCGCTAACGTGTTAACGGCGCCGTTACCTGATCTAAGCATCTGCAACGACTGGTAAACCGGCATGCCGTGATACAACACTAACGCCGTTTTGTTTGCTGCAGAGAGGGCTTTAAATTTTGGCATGAATTTCCCGACGGCGCTATCGGATGGACAGAAAACCGTTAAGCCTCCGTCGACCGTATCTTGAAACGTTTTGTCGGCGCCGGTGGATTTCAAGATGTCGGAAAAAGCTTTGCATCCTTGTTTCTCGAGGATTGTAGTGAGGATGAGATCACTGGGGCTAGCGGTAGGAGCTTCTGCCTCCGGCGAAGTCAAGACTTGGCTTATGTGGAGAACGGAGATGTTGTAAGCTTTCTCGAAGATGGATTTGACGTAATGAGCTGTGAGCTGGCTATCGTCATCTTGGACTCCGAAAGCGACTTTGCCACCTTTTATATCGGTTATGTTGACGTAACCTGAAGTTCCCGTGGCGGATCCGGTGGATTGGAACATAGAGGCGGTGGAGGTGGAGCCGTCGGTGATCTGGTGGAGCTTTTTGGCACCGAAGTAATCAACGAGGACGTGGAGGGAGAGAATGTTACGGATTGTGTAGAGTGAGTAGCCTTTAGAAAGGATTGAGGACATTGCTGAGTTATCAACTGCCAATACGGTGATTGTTTGACGGCGGTTGATCTCGTCGGCGAGATGAGTCGCAGTGAGGTAATGGTTGAAAGTAGAGAAATCAGGGTCTTTGGCCAAGATTTTTGTTATGTTGTGGGCATTTGAGAAAGAAAAGAGAAGATGCAACTGGAAAGCGAAGACCAGTGCGATGACTGTTCGCCGGAAATAAGCCATTTTGAGACGGAGGATTATGGCAGTTGTGAGAGAGGACTTGTGTGGTACACCATAGAAAGGGGGTCTTATAATTATAAGAGATATTAGAAGAAGAAAAATATAATAAGAATAAGAATTGTTTAAAAAGAAAAGCTGTCTCGCATATTTCCAGCGCAACAGCAGGGTAAATGGGTCCCAAATAGGTTTAGTCTGAGTCACACTTGAAAGTAACATGGGTGCAGAGTTACATAACCCAAACCGACACTTATTTCGCCGCCAACGCAAAAACTACCGAGTCTTTTTTTTTGGACAGCAACTACTCAGTCACTATTTTTGCGTTTTGAATCGCTAAAGGAAATAATAAATATGTTTTAAAGAAATAAAGTGAACATATTTAAGAAAAAAAAGGAAAGAGAAAGATTAAAACTATCAGTTTTATGATATAAAAGATGTCTTTCAGATAATGGCAACATATATGATTTTATAATTTATTCAATTATTATATATATATTATTAATAATTAAATAATACCTTAAAATAGTATCTTTTTTATTTATTTTCCAAATATACCACATAAAAATAAAAATCCTAAAATAACATAAATTATTATATAAAAATAATTATTTACCTCAAATAAACTATATATAAAATTAAAATATAATATTTGGATTCATTTTTCTAATTTAAAATTTAATTTTATTTAGTAGAAATTGTTTTTTAATTATTTAATATTAAATTTGTACTAGAGTTATATTTTATACAATTACCCTTATTAATTTAGTTTTTGACATGTAAAATTATTATAGTTTTCGACATGTGATATTATTAATTTATATTTTAAAATGTTTTATTATAACAATATGAAATTTTTTTAAATCATAATAAGAAAAAACAGAAAAGTAAATATTAATAATATATAGATTCTAAAACATAAAATATATGTGGCACAATAAAATTAAATATAAAAAATTACGTATGGAGTATTTTATATGTTAAATAAAACACATAAAAAGCAAATAGAATATAAATGAAAGAGAAATTGAAAATTAATCTGAAAATAACAAGTAAAACATACAAAGTTTTATATTAAAAAGGTCAATATCTTGACAACTACGTTATTGGTTTATCAGTACATAACTTACATCTATTTTAAAAATATAAATTTGTGATTTTAAATTTAGGATAATTTTTGATAATAACACTTAAATTTTTTTATAAAAAATAATATTATTAATTGAAATTTTTAATAATAACATATAAATTAAAACTTTATTTTAATCAAAAAATTAAATATTAAATTAGTAAAAAAAATAGAATAAATAACTATTTTCACATAATTATTTATAATATTTTTGGAATTTTATTTTTATCTAGAACAAATTTTTTTAATGTTATATTAAAATATTACTTTTAAATTTATTTGTATATTGTTTTCAAAAACATAAAATATCAATTAATATAGTAAAATTCTGATTTAAAATTCGTGCAGTTCACGAGTCAAATTGTGATAGATCATTTAGTGAATTATTTAGTCATGTTGGTTACATTTTTCTATATATTAATATGTATATTTTTAATTTTAATTTTTATTCTTTAAAGGTAACACTTAATTATGTGCACAATATGATTAGTCATCATATCTTTATATTTAAAATTATGTTTTCATTTATCTGACAGTTACTTATTTATATTTGAATTTTATATTTTTCATATCTTATTTGTTAAATATTTGAATCTATATTTGATATTTTTAATATATTAATTGAAAAATATTTTAATAAAATAATTTTATTTTCAGGTGTTTTTTACAAATGTGTTATGCTGATTTATTATAATATCAAAACATTTTAACACAAATATTATATAAGATATAATTTATTAAAATATTTATAAAAATGGTATTAAACTAATATTTATCCGTATAGTATATTTAAAATTCCTAATATTTTGATATAAATATCAAATACAATATAAAAAAAATATTAAAAATTTTAAAAAATTAGTCAAATAAATATAAAACAAAACTTTGATTTAATTAAATATTTATCATATCTAAAATTTATTACCTATTTAGTAATATTGTATATTTAAAATAGAAAAAAATTTAAATTCGTTTTTATAGTCTAATATCATTGTTATTATATTTATATAATCAAAATTAAAAATTTAAATAAAAAATAAATTGTGTATATATTTAAATTATATTTATTAAATAATTAATTAATTATAATATATGAATATTTTTTTACATAAATTATAGATCTAAATTTAATTTTTTATATATTCATTAAATATAAAACATGTTATATAAAATATATATATATATATATATATATGTATATATATATATATTCTCATTCGATTTAAATCATACCTAGACTTACCTACGGTGAATGTTTTAGGATAATTTGTATGTAAAATAATATATAGGATAATTTCTATCTATTGTATGTAGAAGAAGTCTCTTTCTGTTTTCTAGAACTGCTTTATTTACACAGTACATTTATTCTGTAAGTTAGAAGATTTTGTTTCCATGTCTTATGCCCTCCTTTTTTCACTATTGTCTTATTCTTTGTTTATGACTCAGTACATATACATATACTTTTGTATTGGTTTTGGAATTTTTTTTTATCAGAAGCACACTTGACGGCGGTTTGTTGCAAATCGTATTTTCGGTTATTAGTAAAGAAAACACACAATTGCAAAGAACACAATAAAATTAAGGGGAAAATTACATTAAAACAATAAATTAAAAGGAAAATCATGTAAAAAATTTCGAATGTAATAATCAGAGATATTTTTAACCACGAGAATGTATCACTTATATGATAAATATTAAACTTTGTATGATTTATAACATTAAAATTTAATCCCGATTACATGTTGTTAAATAAGTTTAATGATTGTTAAAGCGCTGTTTAAACAGAAAATACAAAATTGCAACAAACAATAAAATTAAAGAAAAAATACATAAAAGAAACAATAAAATTAATGGAAAAATACGTAAAAAACTTCGAATGTGATAATCATAGGAAAATCGGCGGTTTCATATTCGATATTTACTCGAATATTCGATTTATACCCAATTATTGGAGCATTACAAACTCATACCTGAAATTAAGTAAAATTCAAATTTCATACCCAAAAAAATATTGTTATGCAAATTTATACATGAGTCGTAACGAGATTAGGTTTTCGTTAACGGATGTTGATGTGGCCACCACGTAATGCCGACGTAGCGGGAGAAGTGGGACATCGCAGGTCAATCTCAAAACGACATCGTTTTGAGAAGTATTAAAACGAGGAAAATTGGCCGTTTCATATCCGAAGTTTATTCGGATGTTCGATTTAGACCCAATAATGGAACAGTGCAAAATCATACCTGAAATTAAGTAAAATTCAAATTTCATACCCAAAAAATTACTATTATGCAAATTTATACATGAACCTTAACGGGGTTAGGTCTTCGTTAATAGATACTGATGTGGTTGCCACGTAATGCCGACGTGGCGGGGAAAGTGGGACATCGCAAGTCAATCTCAAAAAGACATGGTTTTGAAAAGTATTAAAACGACATCGTTTTGAAAAATATTAAAACAACGTCGTTTTGAGAAGTATCAAAACGATGTCGTTTTGATATTAAATCGGATTAAAAAAATAGAAAATGACGTCATTTTGAGAACTTGTTTAACACTTTCATTTTCCATCGATCTTCACTTCTTCTCCTTTCAACGAAAAAAGAGAGAGAGAGTAATAAGACGAAAAATTGAAACCTTCGAGAGCACCGAGAAGGAACGCAGAACAAAAGGCAAAAATGCTCATAGAAAATTTAAATAATTTATTGTATTCTTACATTGAAATTCGTTGGAAAATGGAAGTGTTAAACGAGTCTTCAAAACGATGTCGTTTTGAAAAGTATCAAAACGACATCTTTTCTATATTTTTTTTAAAACCGATTTAATATCAAAATGACGTCTTTTTTAAAAAAACCGATTTAATATCAAATAGAAGTGTTAAACAAGTCTTCAAAACGACGTCGTTTTGAGAAGTATCAAAACGACGTCGTTTTCTATTTTGTTTTTTAAAACCGATTTAATATCAAAGCGACATTGTTTTGATACTTCTTAAAACAACGTCGTTTTAATACTTTTCAAAACGACATCGTTTTAATACTTCTAAAAACGACATCGTTTTGAGATTGATCTACGATGTCACACTTCTCCCACGTCGGCATTACATGGCAGTCACATCATCATTCGTTAACTTCCACCTAACCCTGTTATAGTCAATGTATAAATTTACACAATAGTAGTTCTTTGGGTATGAAATTTGAATTTTACTTAATTTCAATTATGATTTTGCACTGCTCCAACAATTGGGTCTAAATCGAACATTCGAGTAAACTTCGGGTATGAAACGACCGATTTTAATACTTTTCAAAACAATGTCGTTTTGAGATTGACATGCAATGTCCCACCTCCCCCGCCACGTCGGCATTACGTGGCATCCACATCCGCATTCGTTAACGGAAACATAATCCCCTTACGGATCATGTATAAATTTGCACAATAGTAGTTTTTAGATATGGAATTTGAATTTTATTTAATGTCTAAGGACGACGAAAATTTGGTAGAAATTGTGCAATCAATTCAATAGAACCTAAAGAAAACAAACACGGGTTTGGAATAATGTAAGAATGCGATTAAAATTTGTATTAAACGGTTTTACAAATCGAATTTTTGGGATTATGATTTTTTGAAGTTGTTCCGCAAATCTAATGTGCAAGTTTGATAAATTTGATTTTATGCGATTTCATGGGATTCGATTTTGGGTTCGATTTTATGGAGTTTGAATTTAAGTGAGATGTTAAGTTCGATGTCATGGGGTAGAAAGTTTTTATGGGGTTCTAATTTGGTTCCGATTTGATGGGATTTCGAATTTAGCTGCAATTTTACGATTTTAGCTTCATTTCAGGGGGTTTTGATTTAATGGGTTTATTATTGGGTTAAGGGTTCCCTTATGTGTATTTGTTTATTTTTTTTTTGCTTCAATTTTATATGTGTTGTTATTATTTGCGATTTGGTGTTACGATCTTGTGGCTTTCATGAATTCAGTTTTATGCATGAGATTTCTTTTCTTTTTGCTAATTTTTTTTCTTGACAGTGATGATAGTATGGCAAAAATTATAATCCATTTATTTACTTATAGATCGAATTTTTAATATGTTTCTTGGTAGAGCTTATGAAAGATTTGCCAAACCATTAGAGTCTCTATAATAACTTATGATTAACGATATTTTTCATTTACTTAATATTAATGAATATTTCATCTACTTTTATGGTTGATGTGTTTTGTAACGTTATGTGATAACTAATGCGATTGAACATTTAATTTCTAAAATGATTTATTCAAATAGCAATATTTAGCATAAATAAGACCAATATATAAACAAAGTTGCAAAGTGGGACATTCTTATTTCGTAATTGTACAATCATAACAACATGATACATTTATGCGATTCTAACCACAACTCTGAACACAGTTGTATCCAACAATCGAATAAATCAAAATATTATGCAACACTCTACTTCTCTCGTTCTTTATTAACATTTCTCGCTTGAGTGTTTCACATTGTAACTTGTTTGCTTCAACTTATCCATTATTGCATTTGAAATTATCATCCTATATTGAAGTTCACTATTTAGCATGTTTACTATATTTCTTAAATTTTTAATCTCTTCTTTTTGATAAGAAATGACATCTCTTTCCTCTAACAATGTTATATGTTGCCACATGCATGGTTTCTCCAAATCATATCATCAGAAAAAAATTACAAGAATTGTAATTTTGAACAACTTTAGAACAACTATAAAACCTCTGCTCGGAATTATCATTACTCCAAGCTTTCAAGATTTTTTACGAGTCCATTGCGATTACACAACACATCACTATCACTTTTGTATTCCAAAATTTAAGAACTTCTAATGTGAGCCCTCTTCACAAAAAAAATGAATATAATGTCACATAAACACCACAATATCAACTGAATAAAAATGACCATTTCAACTTGCTGTTACCACTTTTCAAAAACAAATAAAGTAAATTCGAACACCAGACAAGCAAAACCGAACGAATGAAATCAAATCCCAAAATCGAACCCATTGGAGTCAAACTCCATATACAAAATCAAACTTCAAAAATCCATTACAATTTTTTATGTATTCTTACCTCATTCCGAGTTGAATCTCTACTTCTGGCCCCTGTTAAACTAATTCGAAAAAAAATTTCCAATATTTTTGGTTTTACAAATCCTAAACCCCATACTAACTTTTGGTTTTACAAATCCTAATCCCCAAACCAATTTTTGGTTTGCTTTTTTGCGATTTATGGAATTTTCATGTTTAAAATATGAAAATAACGCATTTTCTATATATTCTATTACAAAAGCGAAGTTAAATAATATTTAAATGATATTTTTTTGTTAAATTTTTTAACGATTCGTACTCGAGATTGAATTTTAATGTTAGATCTGTTAAATATAAAAGATTAAATGTTTATTGTATAAATGGTAAACTGGTTTAAATTGTAAGTGGTTGCGAACTTCAAACAATTTTATACTATTTTTCCTAAAACTAAGTGATTGAAAAATTCGAATGCAATAGCCAAAGTAAAGAAATGCTATAAAAACCAACAAAATATATTGTTTGCAATCGTCTAGGTTGATGGGTTGTTGGACTTCTAAAACGTTTTTGAAATAATGTATTTACATTATTATTTTAAAATGTTGAAATATATTATGTTTCCTACTTAACTTGTTTTACTATTTTAAGTATAAATTGTCACTAATCATAACTATTGTTTAAACGTTTTGATAAAATGATTAACATATTCAAATGTAAATCGAATACTGTAACTTAGTTAGTATTTCCTATGTTTTTAGAATTATTTATCAATTTCTTATTTTAACCAATTATTAAAAAGTCGATCCCAAACTAACTATTTGAAACCCATAAAAATTTGTATTTTTGTAATTAAAAACATTTACAAAGCACTAAAGATAAATAAAATCGTAATATAAGTACTCAAATCGGCTATGTTTTTTAAAAATGGATCTTTATCATTTTGATTTAACTCTTTCTAATACGTGTAATATTTCTTTAAATTTAAACACCCAGTACAAGTTAGGTGAAAATAACTTTTATATTTTATATTTTACATATGTTTTGTGGGCATATTTGGACATTCGTAGCTCTTGTCATTCATATAATAAACACTTATTTTTATGATACGATGCAAAAAAATCATACACCCACTAGAAGTTAATAATACTTATTGCAAATATAATAAATAAAATAGAGGAAATATAAAAATAAAGTACTATGGGGTCAGGGTAGTGTCTGAGACTGTCGGTGGTGAATGAGCACAGAGAAAGCTAGACGGTTCCTTGACCATAACATGTTGTATCACATCATCGTATGAAATTGCTGACGTACATTAAGAACAAAGGGCAATCGTTAAAAATATTCAAAATTTGTCTTTAAATATAAATCTAACATGTATAAACAAATTCTTGCAAAATTAATCTATAAATATAAAAAAATTACAAAATTCCTCTTTTTAATATAAAATAATATAAAAATGTCACGTTATAATTCTTACAAAATATGTGAACGTTTCAAGAAATTTACATATTTTTTTTTATCAAAACAAAATTCCCAAAAAATATGATTAGTAAATATGATTAGTAAATATGATTAGTAAGTAAAAACAAAACATACTTTCAATAGAAAGAAGTCCAATTCAAACCATTCATTCTTCAAACAAACATTATTTATCACAATATATAGAATAATGGCATGATTTCAGCTATTGTTACGTTTCACCATTTTTGTTGCATCAGTTACTCTTCTAAATGTGGTTTCAGTTCATCTAAAAATAAAACTAGTTTTGCTGTAGATTGAAGATCCAAAAACACAGATCTTTGTCATGTATTACATGTGAAAAGGGGAACTTATTTTGAAGAATTTTTCTTTATTTTTTCTTACATATTTTTACTATTTTTTTCTTTTCTTTTCTTTTTTCTTTTCTTTCTTTTCTTTTCATTATTTTTATTTTTTTCTTTTCATTTTTTCCTTTCTTATATGTCATATACTTGTAAATGAGAAACATCACTTTTCTCAATTTTTGATACTTTTTATTCTTCTCATCAGTTTGTACTTCTTCCAAATAGGATAATATTCTCATTGTTTTTAATTAGCTCAGCTCAAGACGGCATAACATGTAGTTTTTTTCATAAAACACTACATAAACATGATACTGATGTCAGCAAAACTGTCTTTGATAAAAAACAGTTCATCAAATAAGTTAGATCTCACAAACACTAAACCTTTCTTAAATTAACAAATCGATTAAAATCTAAAGGTTTAGTGAATAAATCTGCCAATTGAAAATCAGTACCCACATGTTCTATTTCATTCAGCTTTCCTTCAACCAATTCTCGTATAAAATGATGTATAATGTCAATATACTTAGTGCAAGAATATCGAACAAGATTCTTAGCGTGTTTATAGCACTTTGATTATTACAACTGATAAGTAAAGAGCCATAAACATTACCATAGTCAGCAACCATCTGTTTCATCCACATCAGTTGGATGTAACAACGTCCAAAAGCTATGTACTCATCTTCAATTGTTGTCAATGACACACTATTTTGCTTCTTACTGTGCCATGAGATCAGATTGTTGCCCATAAAGAAACAACCACCGCTAGTGCTTCTTCAATCATCCAAGGAATCAACCCAATCATCATCGTAGTAACCAACCAAATTCTTGTTGGTGTCCTTCGTATAGTAGATACCAAAACTCGATGTTCCTTTAACATACTTGATGATGCTTTTGAAAGCCAATAGGTGAGATATCGTTGGCTTTGTTTGATATCTAGCACATAACTCTACCGCCAAAAAGATGTCTAGTCTGCTTGTAGTGAGATACAACACTGATCATTCTCCTGTACAACTTCTCATCAGCATCCTCACCTTGCTCATCTTTTGACAACTTTTCATTTGTGCCCATGGGGGGGGTGGTTTACCACCTTACTTTATTGCAAACCAAACTTGTGACTAGGTTGTTTACATAAGTACTCTGGCTTATGAAGATTCTATTATCAGACTGGTTGACTTGTATACCCAAGAAGTAAGATAACTCTCCACACATGCTTATCTCAAACTCATGCTTCATACTGTTCACGAAACTTTCTACAAACTTCTGATTTGTGGAACCAAATACTATGTCATTCACATATATTTGCACAATCATCAGATGTTGTCCATCCCTTAGTACAAACAGAGTCTTATCCACACTACCACGTTTATATCCTTACTTAATGAGAAACGTTGTCAACCGTTCATATCAGGCTCGTGGTGCTTACTTCAAGCCATAACATGCTTTTTAACTTAAAAACATGACTAGTATGCTCAACATTTTCAAACCCTTTTGGTTGTTCAACATAGATTTTCGTCTTACAGAATCTCATTAAGAAAAACACTTTTGACATCCATTTGATACAACTTGAACTTTAATTCACGCACCATAGCTAATAGAAACCTGATTGATTCAAGACAAGCTACTGGTACAAACGTTTCATCAAAATCCACACCTTCCACTTGTGAATACCCTTGATCTACCATCCCTTAGTACAAACAGAGTCTTATCCACACTACCACGTTTATATCCTTACTTAATGAGAAACGTGGTCAACCGTTCGTATCAGGTTCGTGGTGCTTGCTTCAAGCTATAACGTGCTTTTTAACTTAAAAACATGACTAGTATGCTCAACATTTTCAAACCCTTTTGGTTGTTCAACATAAACTTCTTCTTACAGAATCTCATTAAGAAAAACACTTTTGACATCCATCTGATACAACTTGAACTTTAATTCACACGCTATAGCTAATAGAAACCTGATTGATTCAAGACAAGCTACTAGTACAAACGTTTCATCAAAATCCACACCTTCTACTTGTGAATACCCTTGATCTACCAAATTTGCCTTGTTCCTCACAACATTTCCACTTTCATCTATCTTTTTCTTAAATATCCACTTGGTTCCAACGACAATGACATTTGCTAATCTTGGAGTCAAATCCCAAACATCACTCCTTTTAAATTGCTCCAGTTTTTGTTGCATAGCATCAGTCCAATACTCATCACGAAGTACTTCTTTGTATGACTTCGGCTCAACCATCGAAACAAAACACGCAAATCATACCATTTCTTTGAAGTCAATTTGCTTACCACGAGTAACTCTACCCCCTTAAATCCCTCCTATAACATCTTGTTTAGAGTGATTCATATGCACATGTACCTGTTGGTGATCTTCATGTTCCTCAATCCCAAGATGAAAAACTTCTTGTTCATCACTACATGATCCTATAGTTGCCAATGTAGGTGCATCAATTACTTGTGAAGCTTTCGGGTTCAGCTCTATGGGTTGAACTACCAACCATTGATAAATACCATCATCAAATACGACATTCATAGTTTCTTGAACCATTCTCGTTCTCTTGTTGTACACTTTGTTAGAAGAACTGGTTCCTGAATAGCCAAGAAACATACCATCATCACTTTGAGAATCAAACTTACCTAGCTGATCCTTGCCATTCAGAATGTAGCATGTACAACTAAATACATGGAAGTAACTGACGTTTCGGTGACTTTCCCTTCCACATTTCATATGGAGTCTTATTCTTCCCTTTTTTGACATACACCCGGTTGATGATGTAACACGCAATATTGATTGCTTCAGCTCAAAAGCGTTTTGCCACTTGATTTCCATACAACATTGCTTTGGCCATTTTCTGTAGAAATCTATTTTTCCTTTCGGCTACACCATTCTGTTGTGGTGTTCGTGGTACTGAGAATTGATGAACAATACCCTAATCCATACATAATTCTTCAAATCGTTCATTCTGAAATTCACCTCACTTTTTATGGTTTTTATTTTCCATTTCTCACGCTTGAACTGTAATGCAAGAATCTTAAAGTAATCCAAGGTCTCTGATTTTTCCCTCAAAAATCTGATCCATGTAAATCGAGTGCAGTCATCTACAATCACTAAGATGTACTTCTTGCCACCTAGAATTTCTACTTGAATTAGTCCCATCAAGTCCATATAGAGGAGTTTCAAAGCATTTGAGCCTTGATATTTGGAACAGCTTTGTGGTGAACCTTCACTTGCTTTCCTTTGTTGCATTGACCACATACCATATCTAAATTTGAACTCAGTTTCGATAGCTCCTGAAACACTTCATGGTTTGCCAAGTTGATCAAGGTCCTGAGATTCAAGTGACCTAACTCCTGATGCCAGAGATGTGTGACATTTTCCTGGATTGCGTTTAGACATTTCTTAGCTGATTTCTACTTGTAACAATTGTTACTTGATCGAAATCCTTCCAACTCAACTGATCCACTTTACCAATTGCTTGACAATCACCCTTGATATTCCATCATCATATAGCTGACTGATGCTAATCAAATTTGCTTTCAGCCCATCAACAAAGTACACATCCTTTAGCTTAGGTTTTTCTTCTCCCATGGTTGCACATTTTCCTTTGATCTTGCCTTTTGCTCCATCACCAAAAGTTACTTTCTCACCTAGGACTTCTTCATAGTTGGTTAGAGTATTTTATGATCCTGTCATATGCTTGAACACCCACTGTCGAAATATCAAGGTCCAACTTCGCTTTCAGTCTTCTGATTATCAACCACATTCTGTTTCTCTATAGTGTATGCAACATGATAGAACAATATTTGCTTCTTAATCCAAACCTTATTTCTGCTCATCCTATTGCGATAAAACTCCTTTTGATGAATGATTTCAGTAACCCTGTTATGAAACCTATAGTAGTTGGCCTTAAAGTGACCTGACTTTCCAAAGTATCAATAACCTCTTGATTGTTCCCTTTCAACCATCTTGTCCATCAGTGTTCTGATATTACTTTGCTGATAGATTCGACTGACTGGAGCAGCTTTGACAAAGGTGGTTGATGAGTGTAAGAATATTGAGATTATAGAGGAGAAATGTGAAGAATTGAATCTGAAAACTCAAAGAGAAGTATGAGAAAATGAGAAATGACTTAGACTTATGGAGAAGAATCTCCTAAGAGTATTTTAATACATTGAGTCTTTACAGCCCTTTTATAGAGGATTTACAATGTGAACACAAAAGAAAACGAATTCAAACTTGTGGATGAGTTTGAATAGAGGAGGAGCCTGTCAACAACCAATGAGAAGAGAGGAGACAGCATGGGCATGACTGTTTGGTGTGGTTGCCAAGACTGTGTGCAGCATGGGCATGACTGTTTGGTGTGGTTGCCAAGACCGTGTGCAGCATGGGCATGACTTTTTCCCCTTGATTCT